>JAGDQP010066989.1:0-11208 GCA_022664845.1 Lepisma saccharinum | reverse complement strand
CAGAATACCTCTCCAGGTTGCAGCAACGTCCAAAATGGTGGACCGTGAAGGATAGTTTGAAGGTTGGACACTTAGTTTGTTTTACTCAAGAAAGAGCATCTTCCACCTTTGAAATGGAGACTCGGAATAATTAGTGCTACTCACCCTGAACCTGATAACTTGGTTCGAGCAGTGACAGTGAAAATAAAAGATGGTGAATACAAGAGACCCATTACAATGGTATCTCTTTTGCCATACGACTCAGAGTAATTATGTTTGTGTGAAGGTTTATACCTCCTCAGTTTCATTTGAGAGTTCACACTATTTAAAAAAAAAAAAAAAAAAAAAAAAAAAAGTTCAGTAATGTTTTTGAAATATTGGTATGTTCGGTCAGTTCTGAGAAGAAACAATTTCTCTGGTAGAACAGTGATCAGAGCACAGTGTAAAGTGACGTAGTAATCTCTGAGAAATTCTTAAAATTTTGTGTGTTTCAGTTCTGGTGAATGTAAAGCGTCCAAGATCAAAATTCGTTTCTTGAAACATATCCAGCTGTATTGCCTTTCAGCTTACTGCTAATTGTATATACATCTAGAATAAATTGCAGATTAGATGCGGTGCCTGGACATAGGTAAGCTATCAAGAACTGCCCAAAATCCCTAAGGAAGACGGTCTTTGCCAACAAGGTTCATCAATATTTCTGTTGACATCAGAAGCAATCATGTCTAGTGGATATATGTAGCAAGTGCATGTAAATATCTGGACCAAAGAGACAGTTTGACAACATACATGATGTTTCCCTGTGACACAACACACAACCTCATTGCTACAAGGGACTGACTTTCGCTTGTTAAATATTTGAAGCAACTTCACACTGTGTTACAGTTGAATACTGGAAATTATTATTTCTTCAAATCGCCAAGACTCTTTACTATTTTATACTGATACTCAAGAGACATTGGTAATGCCATGAAAACGCTTTAGTAAACCAATAACCCGAAAATTACTGTACTTTATGAGAATAAGGCAAGTCGTTTCAACGACCTTCTCTACGGTTTAAAAGCCGAAAATCATCACACATCAATATTACACATATTGCGAGTACAATGTTTAGTTTCACTTCACGTGTCCTGAAGGTGGATATTACAATTAATTTCCATTACAAATTTACCGAACAGTTTTAGTTTCAATGAAACTACAAATGGGACGCTCCTTTACGCAATGTCATCCACTTTGTTCTACGCCGAGTCAAATTTCTTGGTTAACAGCTTGTTTCATACATCAATTCCAAAATGCCTGGGAATTCTGAGTCTCCCATAACCGCCCCGAACCAGCAAATGCTAATCACGTTAATGAATATGTTTTCTCGATCTGTATTTGCTGAACAACAGTATACTCCACGCATCACATAAAAATAAACACGAGTCAAAAGACAACTAGGTACTACACAAACCAACAGAAAAATGACACACTGAAATGTACGAAGGCTCAAATTACCGTATTTCTTTACTTACCTGAGGATAATATGGTGGCGTTGGACATGGATTCCTCGGAAGATATGGCCTTAACCTCTCTGAATCAGAAGGATGGGGCATATGAAAGTAGGCTGCCTCTAACATTTGGAACTGACACTGGTGTTCTTTTTGCAACGGAACTGGTCCTAAAGGCGCTACACCTAACAAGGGCGGTATGTGCGCTTCCGACGTAATTACCTGGGTTTTATTGCCGCTTTCGAAAAGACCTGAAAATGTGAAACCTACTTATTATCTTAGTTTCAGTTCACTTACAAAATACCATCGAGTTTTCAAGAAAAAAGGCACTTTTTGTGAATTCTCGTAACTATACTTTAAAGAGCCATTATTAACAAGAAAGCTGCACAGAAGCCAGGTTGTTTCTAGATTTACTGATTGTCGCATATCTCTTTAACAAAACATCAACTGGATAGCGTTTCGTAACTGGGTAAGTCATGCCGTAAGTTGGCAATATGAAGTCCATACAAAAGTTGGAAGCTGAAAGATGCTGCTTTAAAAGTTCACTACACCGAACGAAATTTGGTTGTTAAAATATTGACACTGACGAATTTGGAAGCTACAGTGAGTATACTAGGTTGCACAGTCCCTCATTCCCCGCGCAAATGAAATATACTTTTCTTGGTTTACTTACGATGTAGAATTTACCATGCAATACCATTATTATGAAAATCTTCAAAAGAACAACATGGATTAAGGGAAAGAACGGAAACAAGCTTCACATAAAGGAAAGTGGTTCAGAAAGCCACTTCAACAATTAAATAAAAGATTACATAACTACACTACTATATTATATCCTTGATAATTAATACGTGCTTGAATTACATAGCGAACTTAGGTCTCGAAAGTCAGAAAAAACTCTAATTGGGATCGTTACGTTTACCGCATGACTCCATCGCTTGGTAGGCAGAGGTTTGATTTGGGAAGTAGCACCAGGAAGCTTGTTTTAGTGTATATAACTAATAGTGTATATAAGTTATATACAATGCATTTTCCCTCACTGAAACTAAGTACCAATTTCAGATTAGTCTTTTCAACCGACTACACTCAAAGTTCTAGCTGCCAACGAAACACAAAGATACAATTATTTCTTTCCTCCGCAATACCAATCAATTTGACACGCAATACCAATCAATTTGACAAAATGAACTGCGGTAGAGAAACAAACGATCTTCTGGCCGTGTCTCTGAAATTTTAATACATTACCATTTGAATATTATTATATAACAACTTAACATATTTAATATTTTCTAGTGTCAAAGTAAATTTAGAATGTGGTAAAGTAGGTCTTGTGAAGACATAATTTATTTCCTATGAACCTATTGATAAGTTATGTGAACATAGATTTGTTCTGTGATTAATCACGAATTGACCGAAATATTTCTGAAATTCGAGATCAATCGCATTTGGAATTACAAGGTCAAAAATTCAAGGAAGTTAATAAATCTTTTGAAACTAGGTAATAGCTCTATTTTCATCCGAAGATGCCAAACTGGCACGTGCTTCTCTTCGGTCAATAACTGATCTCCTAGAAAGGATTATTATTTCAACTTCAAGGATAGAATTTGTTAAGAGAACACTATTGTTCTCGTTATACACAAAAATTACTGAGAACTTACCCCTACTCGTTTCTGAAGATGGAAGTTCCAAACCCGCTCTATCGATCACTTGCTGTGCTATGGACTTCAGAGATATCCCTTCAGGAACCTATAAAGAAAACACATGGTTCAATATTTTCTGTAGTTCTTGATGTTGGATTTAATACTATGACAATGATAAACACAAGCAAGAAAGTGGTTCGAAATGCAACAGCAGCTGGAAGATAATTATTGGATAACCGAAGATAAAGAAAATAATTTTACAAAATTTTCTCTATACGGACAAGACTATCTGTGCGAGTTACTGACTCCTGTGTAAAACAGCAACGAAAACCAACAAAGTTAATACTGCTAGTTTTTCACTTTTGCAAAATTACAAGAAATTCATCAGAATTGCAATTTGCCGGTCTGATATTCAGATGAATATCACTGCATATATTTGTATCTATACTTTAATAAAGATTCATATCCTTAATTATCTGTTTCGTAAGGCAGTACTCTTTTTTAGCACTGAACTTCTCGTTCCGACTGCTCCGTAGATCTTACAGTCGTTTCACTTGTCACCAGACTGAATCTGAATTTTATTTAAGTCTTTTAGGCAACTTTAACTCAGACCGTCCCAAATGATTGGCTCGTTTATCTTCAACAACACTTTGCCATGGGATCATTAATGCAAATAAGACCATAAGAAAATTCTTGTTTAATCTCAGATCCCAACAACATTGTTTTCTTGGAATTTTTAAGCTAGTTGTTCCTTACTGTTTTCGATTAAAGCTTTGCTATGATTTTTCTAGGTTTGTCTCTTCTAGAGCACGGCAACCTGAAGACTTATCAATGTCTTCAGTTTTAGCCTTAATTTCGCTTATTTGGGCATATCCATCACGATCTCGTAAACATTTTCATCGTATTCATGGGGACTCCCAACAAATTCAACGTCTGCTTACAGTTGTGACTGTTCCACTTCCAATTTTGGTTTCCAGCCATTCAACGGCAACCTGAAGTTACGATTTCCTAGTTCTAGTGTCTTCGATAGCCCGGCAACGCTGATTTTTTTCCATTCTTTTTAGCTCGGAAACTTCTAACAATCAACTTTGTCGGACATGAAAGTTATACGCTTTTCTATATGGTGAACACCGTCGATTATTTTCATTATTATTTTCAATTTGAGAGCATTTTGAATTAATTTAACTCATTTGTTCAATAAGTTCCTTTAAGTCAATTAATTCCTTGGCTTTGTATTAAAGTCTACAGTGTGGCCTGAACCAAAGATGGCAAAAAGCTATAAATAATCTAAATAATGTCAATATTGCGCTTGGAGGACTCAGACTGTAAATGCTATAATGTACTCACATTCAGTATACATGGGTTTCTGCCTTGCACCTGTCACTCTTCCACTAGCTTGAAGATAAACGAATCAATCTGTTTGGACGGTCTGAGCTCAAGTTGCCTAAAAGACTTAAATAAAACTCTGATTCAGTCTGGTGGTAACAAGTGAGACGACTGGAAATTCCACGGACTACTTGGCTTCTCATTTACGAAAGTTTTCAGCAGTTCTGAAAGACGGGAACATTTCGCCTGAAAGTGTCATAAGCACCAGCAGAAGATAGAACTTTCTTTCAATTTTGAAAGGAAATATAAATCTTGGAACGGCAACATGAATCAGCCACAGTTTCAGAGTTAATTACGCAAAAAAATATTTAAATAGAAACACTGCTACGCGTGGAGTTAATTCTTAAATATATGTTACGTGAGTGTTGGCAACATTGCAAGACCAAAATAAGGCATCCTATATACTTTATTATTATATATCTATTCCTTTTCCGTACATATTTTCCTTTTCTTTATCCACTTCTGTCTCAAGTATTTTAATTTCTATAATTAGGCTGCGTGATTTTAGTATTTCCATATACATTTTATTTCTTTGCTGTATCAGTGAATTACAAGCAAGTGGAATTTCGACTTGTTGCTACTTTTGTAACTTTGCCTTCAATTTGAAAGAATGTGCATGCTACACGTTAGGGAATATGTTAACGTACTGATATCTAAAATGAAAAAGCTAGTCATCAGTGCATTTCTTTGCGTGCGACAATTAGTTGACAGTCATGAGTACTTTGTTAATTGCCTAAACTATATAATTAGACAAACGAAATGACTTACTTAATGAAAAAAAAAACAAAAAAAAAACTGCTTACCTTCGGTGTCATGGGACCATTGAGTGTTGGTGCTGATGTTTGATGACTATTCTGTGCAGGTGAAGGAGTGGAAGGACCAATAGGAAGAGGAGACGCTGTACTACTAACAGATGAGGGTGACGATGAATTATGGTCAATAGAATTCACCAATTTTTGTGTATTTGAAGACATCTGATTCAGCTGTTGTTGTTGTTGTTGCTGCTGCTGCTGTTGTTGTAACAATGGCTGACTGACTGTTGAACTTATGGAGATACTTCCATTCTCCGAACTATGTGCTAGAATGATAAAAACACCAGATGCTCAAGCCAATAAGTTTTAAAAATTTGGCATTATGTAGATTTCAATCATATAAAATAAAGAAAGCCTCTTCTTAGATATTGGAAAATCTCCAGGCAAAATTCTTCAGGTGGTTATGTTGGACGTTTCTCGATATTTTAACCTCCATTCCGAGAGCCTTAAATTGACTCTATTGAAGCGTATCATAACGAATAAACTGCCAAACATTATCTGTTACTACAAAACGATACCTAGACGAAAAGTCCTATTTCTCGTATATTGGCAGACATAGTAATTAATAATTTTGAGAAAGAGATTTTAAAACAAATCTTTCGCGGAAGTACTTTTTGCTTTCAACCAGAAGGGTTCACCAGCGTGAACGACTATTTATTGTGTTGAAAAGTGCTTTTTTTATATATGCGTGTATTTGGAAATGTAAATCATATAAGTGTAAACAAAGCATACGCAAAGAAAGAAAGAACTGTGAGTTAAGTAATTAAATGTAACCACACTATGTATAAATAACGTCAACTGTTGCCAAGTAATGAGATATTGAGCCTATTGTATATTAAATATTAATGAAAATTGTAATGATGTCGATCAGCCTGTGCGGGGATATAACTGGAATTATTTTACTACATGTTGTTGAAATTAACATGAACTGTAGAATAATGTGATGAATAAATATGTGAATTCAGTTATTAAAAGTGTTTACAGTAGTGTTAGGTTTTGTTATCATAATAATAATAATATTTTTTGTACCTGGAAATAGGTATTGTAACGGTCTAAAAAGTGAAAAATACCAAGGTTTGCATTTCCTAATTTCCTTTATGAAGGAAGTCCAAGCTTTATACAGATTTTTCGTATGTGTATTTAATTCTGGCTCATGTAAAAGGCGAAAAGTACTACCGCAAAGGATTCGTTTCAATTATTGAAGAGAATAACAATAAACAATATTTTAAAAATACGTATTTGATGGAACTTTATATTATTCCAATTGCCTTTCATTTTTTTCCTTTCTTTTTTTCCAAAAATTTTCAAATTCTTTCAAGTTAATTATGATGGTTATAATTTGGGAACGGAGAACGCATATTTATTCTAGTCAGAAACTATGAAGTCACCATAATTTTAATAGTAGTCGTACAGTTATCCACAATAGTATCGTTTCATTGAATGCTAAAAATTTTCGAACACGCAGCAGTAATTTGGTATATTGGCTAGTTCATCTAATTACAAAAGTATCTCCATATCAAAATTTACAGTTTCAAGATATCTCAATTTAGTTACCAACTTTCAGTCCACATGCATGCAGAATGGGTAGCACATGAAATACACAGACAAGGAATTCACCATTTAATCACCTAAAATAACTAGAATAATCTGTATGTGATCATCTAGATTCCCAAATGGATTCTAGACGCGCTTATCAATTAAAAAGGAACTACACAAATATACTTACATGTACTTTTACTGGAACTATTGTTATGTTGGCTATTGGCTGCAGCAACCGCTGCAAAATTACCCGGCGAAGAGATATGATTACTCAATCCCGAGCTTGGAGAACTGTTATTAGGGGTAGTTTGAGAAGTTGAGCCTGCAAAGAAAATATTCATCAACACATTGTAGCCAAGCTCTTTTTTTTTTCTTCATACACTTACACAACAGTATTTATCTACACAAGCATGGCCTACAAAGTAATGTTTCTCGCGGATTTTGTACTACATGATCTACCAAAAATGTCACCTTGTGAAGGTAGGTGATTGTCCTAGTCCAGTCATGTGGCCTCAACCATGTCTGATGTTTCAGTGAACAAGAGAACCAGCAATGAAGGACATGGAGCGTCGTGCAGAGCTGCCGGCAGCTCTGTACGACGCTTCATGTCCTTCATTGCTGGTTTAGTGGGTTGCCATTGCCAAACAGGGCAATAGCCACTAAGTTTCAATCAACTGTGGCATTTGTCCTGTGTAGGTGGAAGGTGGAGAGGCATTGTAGGAATGACAAACGTCCCGGCGACCAAAAATTTCTGCCAACAGAAATCGCAGAATACTGAAACTGTCCAAAACCAGACAAAGCCAATGGTCGCCATTAGACAGGAGTTTCAGCAGGGAACAGGGATATCAGTTTCCACTGGAACATTGCAAACAGAGACCCACCATCTCGGACATTCAGGCAGAGCCCCACAGGATGAAGACCAATAAAGCTCGGAGGGTCGAGCGCTGTTTGAAAATTGAAACTGGACACTGGAATTAGGTTCTGTGGCGTGACGAGTCGATTTTTACACTATATTAATTCTATGGATGTGTATCAGCGTGGCGGGAAATGCCTTTTACTGGAGTGCATAGTGTCCACCAAGAAATTTAGTCACGGTGGCATTATGGTGTAGGGGTCTTTCACGAAGTACAGTTTGGGACCACTGGTGGAAGCTCGCGGCATCATGAACACAGACTCGTACTATAAAATTTTAGATTATGAAATGTTTGAAACATTGTGGCGTTTTGACGAAATTGAACGCTGATACTTTCAAGATGACAATGTCAGGTGCATTGCTGCTGCTACTACGTAGTGCTTTGAAGAGAATACTGTTCAACAATTGGATTGGCATGCCTAGAGCTTCAACCTCAATCCCAAAGATACATTTGGTACAAGTTGAACCGGTGGGTGAGGTTTCGGAAGATGCAGCCAACTTCCACTACCACCTGTGTGCGATTTTACAAGAGGAATAGCGGAACATTGCAGAGCTATGTCATCCACAACCTAGTTGAGAGCTTGCCGCACAGAGTGGCTGCTATTATAGCAGCAAGGAGCGGCGCCACCAGGTTTAGATAGAGCCTGAACTCCACAAAAATGTTACACGTAGATGACCAATTACTTTTTGGTAGATAGTGTACAAGCATTATTTCTGCTTGAATATTACAACAAAGGCCCGATCATAAAAAAATCATTAATTTTATCATTAATAAAAATAATTTACGCTTATGTAGCTCTTCCTCCAATTACTACGCGAAACTATTGATTTAATTTTGAATTTTGTTTGAAGCCTTTAGGCAATTTTGGCTCAGGACGTATGGATGCTGCTGGGAGAATTGGTGGAATGAAGAAAGTGAGCGAAAACGGGAGAATCCCGAGAAAACCCACGCACGAAGCCCACATGGCATGAGCTGAGATCGAACCGAAAACCCAAGCACCAGAGGTGAGCGCTCTAACGCTGAACCACCACCGCCCCATACTGTTTTAAAATCGAGCCTACTAGTCGCAAGATAGACGCAACAGGCGGATGCTGGAACAGTATTTTCATCAAACATAAGACAAGGAACAAAAGTTATTGACTCAACGTTCCAGCAAATGCACGAGCCACCATCTCTTTCATGTAAGTTTTATTATATAAATGCCCGTTCTAGCAAAATGAAGAAAAAAAAAGAAGTTAAAAAACAAACAATGCTCACATTTTATTATACATGACTTTCCCTGGATTTTAGCTTATTTAACGATATTCACTGACTTTTAGTTGATTTTCTTTACTAAGATTTCAGGTTAGTGAGAATTCCGTACATGTTGAAGTGAAATCTAAATACTACTGTACAATTCATAAACCAGTTTAACTGATAGTTCGGAAACCTGGTGCACACGTACTGCGGAAAACCTTTCCGTCACAAGAGTACAAAATGGAAGCCATAGGCTGAGGCGATGTATGGTATTTGGTTTTCATTCACACTCGACGCTTCAATTCTTTTTATACTGAACTAGACCAAATGACAAATTAAGGAAGATCTACTGTTTCAAGTCGGCAGTAATCGACCGCCTTGTCTTCTTTATATTCAAGCATAGCTTATGTAGAGATGGACCTGATAATTTGAAGTGTTATGATGGTAGGATGTAACATTTTTTCTTTTACCAGAAATGAAAGACGAGAGTGTCGTGAAAGCCAAATAAACAGCGTCATTTCACACCCACAAACTTGCCTTGGCACGACAACGCACTAAATAAAGAGTGCTCCCCCTTTTACTGCTATCGATATTCCTCTTAAATGATTCGTAAAACATTTCCCGCGATTCACTGTAGTGTTGTACACAGAGAAGTTATAGCGAATCTTTCTACTAGATTTGAGCTAAAACTTTTATTACTTGTACGTTTTCTTCAATAATAATGTTACAGTAAAAATGGTATTTGTACGGAATTAGAGAATATACTGTCATTGACTCAAGCTTAGAATACTGTTAATATATATATATATATATACACATATATATTCAAGATACACATATGTAGTAAAAATGTGTATCTTGAATACCTAGAACTACTAAGTAAATTCTTCTATCTAACTGAATTAATAATTGTAATCTCAGAACAGGAAAACATTCCATAGAGTAAAATAAAAGTGCACTCAATCCTCCACGCGCCCTCATTTACCAGTTTCTCTCGAACCCATGCCAGGCTTCGGGGTACCTTCCGTGGACCTGACTACTTTATAAATATGTAAGCGCGAAAAGTAACGCAAACTGTGACGAATCCGTGCGAAAAATACAGAAAATGACAAGTGCTGTAGTCCCAAAGTTTTCACACAGTATACGCTAAATTTAAGTTGAGACTACGTTTCCATTAACTTTTGGTTCATGTTGACATTGAACATATGGATGAAGCATTTAACTTCTACTAAAAATACGCAAATCACTCGAAACCAAACGCACTTGACCGCCATTTAAATTTAAATTTATTTTAAGGCCTTTAGGCAACTATGGCTTAGGCCGGATGGATGATGGGATGAATTAGTGCAATGAAGAAAGTGAGAGGAAACGAAAGTACCCCGAGAAAACCCACGCACACTGGTGTTTGTTCACCACAATGCCCACATGGCACAAGCAGGGATCGATCCAACGAGCTCTAGCACCAGAGGTGAGCGCTCTACCAACTGAGCCACCGCGGCCCCACTTGACCGCAATTATAAGCTCACTGGAGTAATGGTCAAGGAAAATAAATAAATAATATAAACGAAACGAATGTAGCAGAATGTCCTTTGTAGCACACAGGTGTATAAACTAATGGCCCCCCCCCCCTTTACAAAAACACTTGTTTTTTTTAATTTAACAGAGAGCTGAACATACAGATCACTAATTCTTTAAATGATTTTATATTTTCATGACAGTGTTAAGACCAAATAATCATATAAAAAATGCGTTTAGTACAAAAATACGATAACACTAGGTTTTAGAGGCAAGTTCCATATTATTAAAGTTAGAGGAACTAACGGCGAACAAATCGCAAGTACTATTTCACAAAAAATATGTGTAGTGCAAAAATACTGCCAAGTTGGACCGTCACCAGATTAAAAACTGCTGGATAAATCGAGGTTACTGACTTTAAATGTGTAATTAGTTTCTATATCTTTTCATCGCAGCTCTAGTATGCCTTATAGACCAACAAACAAAACAAAAGAAAGACTCCCAAGTGAGCTAAAAATAGTATTATACTGAATTTCTACATTTTGCAAACTAAATACTAACCTGATACAGGCTTACTAGGAGTACTGGAGTTTTGGGCTGACTTAGGCCCTGACTGAGAACAATTTGTGGAACTTGACGAAGTGTTGCTATTAGTCGCCCTCACCGCTGTTGGCTTCACAGGCTGTAAGAAAAACAAACA
>JAGDQP010066988.1:475-11208 GCA_022664845.1 Lepisma saccharinum | reverse complement strand
TATTATTATTGAGCTTATAATTCTCTACTTAAAATAGATAAAAATATGAAGAATCTCCATTTTTATAATTGAACAGTTGAGAAAAAAAGAATAGATTAAGAAAAAAAAAAGATTCGAAAAGAGACAAACCGCGCGGCTGCCGCATCGCATGTGTGAACCACCCAATGCTGTGCAATGGCCCGGAAGGCACTTGCGGCTCCCGCACGGTCGCCGCACCGCTATGGGCAATGCGGCAGGTCTGCGGCACCGTCCCGCAGCCGCAGTATGTGTGAACCACTCCATTTGTTTCAATGGCCCATAAGTTTGAGCGCGGTCGCCGCACGGCTGCCGCATCGCATGTATAAACCGGGGCTTATGGTACTTACTTACTCTATGGCTTACGGTACTCGCAAGTTCATCGCCGCAGTAAAAAATTCGCCACAGGATTCTACGCTGAGCAAGATCGAGCCAATTATCATCACAAACATCTACTTGTTGATGATTATTTTTAATATTGTCCACCAAACGTCGTCTCGGTCTTCCCAACGGTCTCTTCCCCTCCGGCTTTCCAGCCCTGTATGGTAACGTCAATATTATCATAGTAACTCAAACAATTCAATACTTCACACACTTCTTGATAGCATTTAACAATTGACACAATGAACATTTACACAGATATCAATGATAAAAATTTTACGGTAATTTGCATCTACGTTTACATGAAAAACTATTACTAATACTTATATGAAGTCCATGGCAGGCGCAATTTATGAAATTATTGACAAAGAATAAATTATCAAATATTTAGTATATGATAGAGTTCTTTCAGTCTCAATATTGTAGAACATTAGTCACTGTCTGTATCTAAATCTGGTTGTGGTGCGTTATAGCATGCCATGCCTTTACAGTCTTTACAGACAGCTGTGCATTTTAGTCTCTGCTTCCGACAGGTGCACTGCATAGTGGCACATTACGGTTTCGTACATCCACAGCGAATAAATTGATGTAGATGCTGAGGAGCTGGGGGTTGAGACACTTTTGTAGGGACTAGTTTTTGGCCTTGTAGTTCCCAACCATACTCTAGTGGATTAAGATTGTGACCTAGCCATTGCTGCACTTGATGGTTGACGCGCAGGCTCTGATGCGAGCAGGCATCTTCAGTAGGCGGCAGTTCCTCAGGTTTCACGTGAACAGCATTGAGGGCCACTTTTCTGGTGAACATCCGCATATGGACTTGCTGCAGTGTTTCATCTGGCTGTCCACCATACAAAAGAGCTACTGCTGCTTTTCCAGACCTAATTATGTCTTCCTTCTCAGCCGTCTGCGCTTTGAATATCGATGCATGTTTTCGAAAGTCTTTGCATTTACCTAATAATTAAAGAGCTTCCTGTTTTCCTGTCGTGATGTTGTGTCACATACCAAAATTGCATTGCCAAATAGTATGTTGTCACAAACCGAATTACTTATGGCTCTTCTGCAGGTTTTAATATCATATACTATCACATATTTCGCAATCTTATTTGGTTCAGGGCATAGATACACATTGTGAGGAATGTCTGATATATAATGAATAAGTAAGACAAGAAGATCTGTGTCGTCACCAACAACAACTGTTGTGTCATTTTTAGCAGCATTGAGCGTCTCACGAATAATCTGCAAATCAGCATCACCTGTTTCATAAATAACAGTGCAACCAGCACTTTGCAAGAAGTGACCAAGAAGTGTAACAAACTGGCTCTTGTTCGTTTAATTCGCCAAATAGAATCTTGGTCTTCTTTGAAACATTGATTGTGTTTGAATCAAAAGTAACAGTTGGAGACACTGATTGTGTTTGTGTCTGGCAACGATGATGGGCTTGGACTTTCGTAGAATGCTCTTCATTATATCCATCAAACACAATAGTTGCACTGCCATAACGTCGCTTCACATATGCGATGTACAAATTACATATTTGTTCAAAGGTTTCATTACGATTGCATGGAATTCGATGTACGAGAGTCCACCATCAATCACATACTGAACCTTTCCATTTGGTATTTGGGTGTGCGCATTCGTTTGTTGTAAATTATGTATGTACTTAGATAGCTGAGATTTCACTGCTGCTCTCATGTATCCATCCGCATCAAATAGTGACCACAGTTCATATGTTAGCAAGTCGTCCATGTTCATAGCACTTTTATTTACACACAACAATAACCTGTGGAACAACATTTTAGGATCAATTTGGATCATTTCCTTGTGAACATGAACTGTATGCTTACTGCCCATTGTACGTAGAAACCTGCCTACTCCTTTTAAATGTAGAATCGGTGACAGTTTTACCACACATTTTAGACAGAAAATTCTTCCCAAATTCTCTTGCTTTCTCAGGATTCACGCTGTTATCACCACTCACACCACTCACACCACTCACAACATCTCTAAGATTTTCAAGGGATGAAAGATACGAAGACTAGAAATGAACTTAACGATGCTCTCAATATCTTTATCGTGACTATTTTTTTTTCATACATGTTAGCATGTTGTTCAATTGCAACTTTCGTGACCCCAGCGAATTCCTGTACACTCGCATTCAAGTATAAGCAGATCGGATGGGACATAACCCATAAGATCCGTTGCTGTTCGGTCATTCCACTTCCTCGTGTCAGACCACCACTTAACTTTAATGCTTCTCATGAGTACTTGTTCAATTACAAGATCTGTTGATAGTCCTGCCCAAAATCGTTCACTGCGTCTAAGAACATGATAGCCCATACTGAATTCTTCCGGTATGTGTGGCGGTTTCCCTTTAAGATGGATCATGTTCTGCCAGTAGATATAAGTCGAGGAAGCATAGTGATTGTGACCACAGGCAGCAAAGAAAGGAAGCATGGCAGCAAGATTTAAGGACCAGTTCCCGGTTCTTTCGCCTTTGATGAAATTTAAAAGGATGTCGATCATATCTATGTACTGCAACCATAAGACCTCAGTTCGGTGTTGTTTTAGGTTATCTACAAAATCATTCAGTCTCTTCCTAATTAGGAGAAACAAAGGAGAGGATAAAGCATTAGGGTACACATCTTGAAGTGTCACATCACTGGAAAGTAAGTCCTGTATAACTGCTCTAGCGTCACAAAGAAAAATCCATGCTCATTGTTGGGAAGCACCAGCTGCAATAGTATTTAATAAGGTGGCATCGAAATGCTCTTGCGATTGCCTTCCCACTTAAAATATGCTTAACAGAATGTTCAGCATAAATCAGCTCCATAATTTCTTTGAGACCAGAACCATCCATTACATGACCAATACAGCCAAGGAAGCTCATTTGGGTGTGCAACCCGCCGAGTCTGATAATAATTTTCTTTAAATGCCTGCCTTCGACCTCATTGGCAACTAGCGACGCGGCTTTCTCGTAAAGTGGCTGATCGAAAGTTACTATTGGAGTGAAGTCATATTTTTTGGCATGGTCTGCAATAAAGTGCAGAGTACTGTATACGCAGTTGTTGTCTGATGGGTTCATATCAATGATTGGAAGGTATGAAATGGCTGCCACACCAGGATGAAGAAGTTGACATAGCCCTTGCTGCAGAGGTGTAGGTTTTAACAGTGCAGGTTACATTTTCCAAAGAATATCCATACTTACTGCTGGGTCCCTAGGCAGCAGATCTTATCGTAGTCCGCTGAGATGTGGAGGGCACCATTTTATATTAATATGCCCAAACTGGTGAAGATCATTCATTCAATGTCATGCTTCGTCTGTTAATTTCCACTGATGGCATACTTCCAGGTGTTATTGCAGCAATAATTCCCATTCCGTGGAAAGTTTCGTGGCTGTCTAAAGTGCAAATATCGTGGTCAACATTATCAGCAATATATTGCACAAATTGTCCTGGTATATAGCTTGGCAGGTTAGTACCTGATGCAGCTGCAGCACTTTGTTTGAAGCGTAGAACCTCAGAATACGAACACGAAATCCTTAAATTACGTAAAGTCTCGACTAGGAAGTAGGAACTTTGAACTAGTATTGTGATGAAGAAATATTCTTAGTCCCAGCTGCAATGGTGTGGTTAGTACTCGTGGTCTAATGGCCTGGATTATGGCTTGACCAATGATTGCCACTTCCCTGTTTTCTCTCTTGCTTGTAATCAGACTATTGAGAAGTAGCCTGAGACTCTCAGGTAGATACTCAATATTATTAGACATGTTTCCGATATCTGCCGGTGGGGTATAAATGCTGTTATCCACTTCAACACTTTTTATGTCACTCCTTACGAGGGCTGCTGCAGAAGAATGATGTTGGCTTTATCTTCATAAATGTCTGCATGTTTCATATTATGATATTCTTTTAACACTGCTGCTGCTGTTTCTTCGAAAAGTCACAATATCTGATTTCTTACCGATGCTACAAATCATGAGATCACCACCAAAATGATCAAGTAGCTTGCGTCGCATGTGTTTGGTGTTGTATGGGTGACCCTGGCTATCAGATGGTAAGTGCTCTTCCATGCTCTTCACCAAATCCGCTACTTTCAACTGTTCCTCGTCGTTTTCTTCTAGGTATTTAGCAGCGGCAATGAATGCATTACGTTGAATTTTGTCTTCAGGTCGTCCGCATTTGTTAGTGGCCCCCCTCTTGAAATTGTACAGGAATTCCTTTTCTAGTGCGAAAATACACACTACACTCCTCATGGTACCATGCATCTGCAGCATGAAGATCTGAAACTGATTGTACGCACCTCTGCGCAGATTGAAGCTCCTCATCATTCCTTTCATTACATATTTGCTGAATTCTCTCATTAAAAATTGTCGTTCTCACAGGAAATGCTTTGCAGCTTTTTCTGTAATATCGACTTATTTCAATACCACAGAGCACACAATCATGTTGGAAGTTAAATATCGGTTCATGAGAACGTAAACTATGTGCTCTGACCTCTGGTTCGGTTGTTCTGAGCTGAAAAGATAATTTCAGATTCATAAACTTTGCTCGACATTGTCTATGAACACGCTGGCCTACATGAACTTGCAACAGTGAAATCTTCCTCTCCTTACATATCTTCTTGATTCCTAGTACACCTTTTTCCGTTAGTGTGGATGCTTTGTCATCTTCTATTTCAGTCAGACAGAGAAAACCTTTATTAGCATCATCTGCCATGGCGCAGGCTACGAGACTAAACCATACGCGGCGCAAGGGAAAGGTAACTTACGCTTATGTTTTCCGTCTTCAAAGCTTAAAATGAAACTCAGCACAGCACCAATGCAGAAGCACAAAAGCACACACGATATTATCAACTAATAACATAAATGCAGAAGCACAAAATTAATATAAGAAGCACACACGATATTACCAACGAACATAATGAGCTGCAATCGCACAGAAGTCGAAACTTCCATTTCCTAATATCACACGAAAATGTACTACAAATGTTAAGGTAATTTTCAGAGGAGACTGAGTGTACGATTACATTATAAACAAAGTATAGTTTTCTACATCACAATTTAATGCAAGTTTCATTGATAAATTTTATTGTTTCCGATTCAGAGAGCTAGTGACAAAACAGGAGGAAGAGGTGACAAATTTCCAGCAATACATACAGATAAGGGCCTAGCGCCATCTAGTGAGATATTTGTAAAGTTTAAAATGTCCTTGAACATGCCATTCGTCACATTTTGTGATCTATCATGTTGAATTTCAGGCCTTATCATACGTAATTCAATGGTAGACTTTGTCCCATCATTTTCAACACACTTCAATCGTATAAAAAACTATTTATAACATTTCTGTTGCAATTTTGTCCCGCAAAATATCGTAAAATGCCTGTACTAAAACAAAAAATAGAACTTTGTCATAAATCTGAAAATATTTGACCACACACATGTGACACGGTTATGTAATGATCACCAACTTCTTCACTTCAGCCAAATTTTCTTTAAGGTCTAATTATATTTTGACTTTCTATAAAACAACGTCCAGATAATGTGTATATTTATTAATTAATATCGTAAGAGGCATAGACATCGTCAGAGAACAGCTAGATCCTGTGAACATGCTCAAAATTATATTTTTATATTACGTAAGCAGCAAATGATGGTAATGTTCAAATCTATCAACAAAGCTATAAACAATTAAGGGCTACATGAGTGCCACCTGTGGATAATTAATCTCATTATGCTTAGACTTGTTCATTTACAAATTGTGCCCACTGGATTGGATCTGTATTACATTTAGGGATCAAATTATCGTGTTTGGTAAATTGATTGCCACTCGGTTGAAACAGGCGGTGTTGTAGAATCATTTAACTGGGATTAATAGACGCAATATAATTATAACATAATTTCTAATTTATTTTCTTAATTAGAATATGTGTTATAACGTGGAAACTGTATTAGCACATGTAATCGTAAATGACATGTGTAACAATTAATCGTAAAAGAGTTTATCTTATAATAGGTGTCGTGTGATTACGAGATTAGAGCTCTTGCTTTGAAACAGGTATTGTTGCACTTTGTTGTACTTATTTAAAGAAATGTACATTTTTTGTGTTTTTTTCTTCTACCCATGGAATGAGGGAATTAGAGAAAATAATGATGCTATTTTTCTCGTCATATTCACAAGTTTCTGGTTCAAATTTGATACTAGATATATAGATAACAATGAAAGAAATGCAGCGTGAATGGTCCTGGCGGTAACGTCTCGGACTTGGGATTGGCAATGGGTAGGCACGCGGGTTCGAACCCCGCGGTTGACCATTCCGATTGAGGATTTCTAGGGCTTCCCTTAGTTTCACGAAGCGAATGTCGGGAGTTAAGAACCCGGGAGAGACAAGGAAAGGATAAGGAAAACAAAACACAGAAGCAAGAAACAGGGAAAGTCAGAAAAGTAACGAAGAAATAAAACGGAGGAAGACAAGTTAGAAAAACAAAAAGGTAGCCTAGAAAGACAAGAAAAAGGAAAGGAAGCTAAGAAACACAAAAGAGAAAAGTCAGAAGCAAAGGAAGACAAGAAAAAGTGGAAAGAAAGAAAGATAAGAAAACGAAAGAGAAAATAAAGAAGCAGAAATAAACGATAACCGGAAGAGAAAAAGGAAGAGACAAAGATAAGCATGAGAAACAAAAGAGAAAAGCATAAATCAAAGAAGGAAAGGAAAGGAAGAAAATCAAGACAACAAAAGAGGAAATAAATAAACCTAGAAAGACAAAAGGAACAAATGAGAAAATGAAGAAACAACGGAATAAGAGAAGACAATGGGAAACGGAAGAAACAAAGAAGAGTTAGGAAAGAAGAGAAAACCAAGAAAAGGAAGGGAAAATGAAAACCAAAAATGAGAAAGAGAAAAGGAAGAGTGAAAATGAGGACAAAAATGAAACTAAAGGGAAAAGTTTGAAGGAAGAAGGAAACGAAATGGGAAAGAAACAAGAAGATGAAACAGATATGAAAAGCAAAAAAGCGCGAAAGGAAAGGTAGATATATACAGACGGTACGTAGCAGATATATTCATCTTATTGAATCATAATAGTTACAACAAAAACTGGGAAAACAAGTTCTTCACTTCACTGACTAGTACGTATTAACTAGTTAGTTTGCATATCAATATAGTAAGTATGGGGACATATTAATTACATATCGTTAAAACGATTCCATGTATATGAAGAATACCAACAGGCGACAGAGAAAATAAACCACAGTAGGATAAAAATCCATTCAGATTCTAAACCTATCAATACTTAACGTGCAAGTATTGCCGAAGTCAGGCTTTGAGAAGTTTAATATACAATGGACGGGGCACTAGTTGTCATGTAGGATACAATCCGAAGCATTATTACAAAATGCACTCCGCTCTAAAGTCAATAAGTGATTGCGCAATCCGATACAAGACTACGAACGTCGGGCATAGTTCTCATGACGTCTCGAACTGTGTACAAAGACAGAGAACAAGAAAGACAGAAACCCACCAGACTATCTCCTTTCTTGAGGCGAGTGGATCTGAAGTCGCCTTTTCGTTATTAATCCTCAAGTGCCTTGCTTCACTTAAAATCAAGAGCTCTCCATTATTAACTAAGATACAGATTCATGCATAATAGAAACTTTGGCAATAAAGGGAAAACCGCTTCACAAATCTCCATTTGCTATCAACTACATGTGTGTGCATGTCTCTCGTACTCCGCAGGGAAATCTGTTTAGAAACTGCCACTGCTGTAGACATAATATCTTTATTGATTCATTGAAGAAGCAGAATCAACGTCAAACTGTTCACCACCACATCTTATCAAGACTAGAATCAAAGAAGGAAGGGAAAGACAGAAAGGGATTCGAGGGTCCTCGTCATCGACAGTAGAGAAGTTCTTGTCCTCATACACTTGGAACAATACAAGCCATTACCGTCAATAGAGCCAGCGCTCCGGAGAGATAGAGGAGGCGAAAAGATGGGTTGAGACGTGCTGAAAATCGAGGTCTTTCGCCTTCTTGTTCTGAGAAAACAACTAACGCCACCAGGGAGTCAGGAGAGGAAATGGTGTGTGTGTGGGACGATGCGAGAGAAAAAGGTTACTGAGAGAATGAATTGGAAAGGTCAGAAAAATTAACACAGTTCCAAAGTGTTCTTTTGATTGAAGGGCAAATGTGTAAATATGGCTTAATTCTATTTTCCTCTTTGTGTTTATATTTGTTTCCCTGTCTTTATTAATATATTCAATTTGCATGTTATATATACAATTACATTTAATTTACATTTTCTATGAATTGATTATATTTAAATTTAAGTTTCATTTTAAAAGTATTGACTATATTTAAATTTAATTTTTGATTTTATGTATTTAAAATATTTGATTTTAATTTACATATTATACGTATTGATTATGTATAAATTTCATTGACATTTTATATGTATTTGATTGCATTTAATTTAAATTCACATTTTACATATACGATTGCATTTAAACATCATTCATGTGACTACATATTGGTTCAAAATTAATTTTAATTTACGTTTTATGCGTTTAATTCCATTCAAATTAATTTTATATTTTGCTCATTTGTTCGTGGACTATGTTTTCTTTTATATTTCTTTTTTTTTTCTGGTCTGATTTTCATTATTTGGATTTTCCATAAACTAATGGCTATAGTAAGAAGGCCTTACAAATAAGGAAATTTTTTCCATATTAATAATAATCATAACTTTATTTTCCGTTGTAAAATGAAACAATATATTTTTCGTTGTGCCTTTCAGAAATTAAATGCTTTAAAGAGAGCTTTAATTTTCACAAAGCATGTCACATGAAAATATTGTCCTAGCTGGACAAAGTAATCAAGAAAGCACACCTTCAATCTAACATGGATGCTAAGCTCAGTGAAATTGTTTTTTTTTACTTCTCCCTTTTCTTTGCATTCGCGTCAAGGACATTGAAAAATAGCCAATGCTGAAGATGTAGGTTGACTGGGAAATATTTTCTGCTTGGCCTTGTCATTTTTCACCCGCGTTTTTTTTTCCTTTTCTTGACCAATTTCACGTTTCTGCATTATGTTTGTTCAGTGTCCAGTTATGACAAGATGACAAGGTCGAGTTCAGCCAGTGTTGCCAACTGTGGAAGAAATTGTCCAAGAAACCTAAAATAAATAATACTATGGGGATTGTCTTTCTTTTTGTCAACGTGGAAAGAAATAGGTGTTATCCATGAGATATAAAGAAAACAAGAATATTTACCAACAATTTAGGCCTATGACGTCATTTGATGTAAATACCATATTCTACTTTTAGACATACTTCCCGCTATTATTGAGACACTTCTCAGCGGAGCACCAATTCTCATATCTTTTAATACTAAATGATGCTTTCATGACTTCATTTTCGTCGTGGAAACAGCGAATCTGTAAGGAAGATTTTTAGACGTTGAGAAGTTGATGCACCTGAAAATCACTTGGTGCTAAGTCTGAGCTATAAGAAGAACAATCGAATTGTTCCCAGCCAAAAGATATGTGGTGTCGCAAGTGAAATTCTTCATTTACCATGCCGTAACAGAGTGTCCTGTGACAACGAGGAAACTGTAACTTGTAGGTTAGAAGTAGTAGCTTGGCGTTGCAGACGGAAATTAAATAGAAGCTATTTAGTGTTGCGGGCAGGAGTTATACCTTTTTACCATCGGTGATAAAAGAGTTTTTGAAGAAAAGGGAAATAGAAGAATACATACGACTATAGTGACAAGAGGGCTTAATTGTATATATATAAATTAGAAATTTGGCAGTCCGGACACACGATTTGAATCATAGAGTGATTTAGACAGGTGCGGTGAGTCAATTAATTGTTATGTCTCCTAATTTCTCCTAGATTTTACAAAAAAAATAAATAACATTTTCCCTAAAATTTGATTGGTAACACTACGCGTCACCAGGCACACCTTTCTGCCTTCAAATTTTTTTAACTTACCACGAGATGTCTCTGAGGTCAAAAGTTATTTTATTGAAGATTTCGGTAAATTAAAACTATGTGGAAGATTCATTAGAACCGCAACTCACCAATATTGAAACTGTTGAATAAATCAGAGGACTTTAAATTACTGCGAACATCAAGAATATATATTAATCAGAGAGACATCTAGTGGTGAATTCTTAAGGTTCTTCGAAATTACAATGAGAAAGCTAAGCATATTTTACGAAATATAACAAGTTTCACTGTATTGTTTCTCGGTGGTACAATACACAAATACATTTTTTTTAAAAAATCTTTTATTTATCATAGATTTGCGTGACAATGTTACACGATATAAACATAATATTAAAAGTA
>JAGDQP010066987.1:0-11209 GCA_022664845.1 Lepisma saccharinum | reverse complement strand
CACACTATATGGATGATGTATTTATATAACATAATGACGAAAGTGCAATTAAAAAATTTTGGAAAAACTTTTTCAAAGGTTAAAGAAGGCTGGATTGAAACTATCCTTAGAGAAGACTGAACGAATGCAACATGAGCTGGCAGCTCTGGGACACGTAGTGAGCCTCCGTGATCTGAAAGTGAGTGACCCCGTTATCAAGTCCATTTCAAGATTCCAACCTCCTAAAACAGTTAAAAACCTGAGGAGTTTCCTTCGTCTTTGTATTTACATTCGAAAGTTCTGCAAGGATTACGCATTACTAGTAGAACCATTACAACGTTTGATCGGGAAAACAAGAAGTTCAAGTGGGGAACTGAACAGGAAATTAAAGGAAATACTTATAAATGCTCCGTTAATAAAACCCTATGACCCAACCCGCCCTCTTCATCTGTTCACTGATGCGTCAACAAAAGCGATTTCAGGAATATTAATGCAGGAAGAGAATGAACAATCAGACGAAATGTATAACATCAGTTATTATTCCAGGTTGCTGACCCCAACAGAACAATGATATGTGGTAGTTGAACAAGAATTACTTGTTATTATCAGTTCTTTTAATTTTTTTCTTTTTACTTGATAGGGAAAAAATTCACACTACACACAGACAACAAAGCATTGATATACTTAAAAACGTCAAACAATCTTCCTTCTAAACTTGTAAGATGGCGAATGTTACTTTCGGAATATGACTATGATCTGGTACACGTTGCATCGAAGTTAAACTCTACTATCTTTCAAGGGAAACAAATACCTATACAAAAAGGAGATTTTCAAATAAAGCAACTTGAATGTAATGTAGAAACTGCGGAATAGTTTGATCTTCCAACTTTACAGAGAGGACTAGGTTTTTCGGTCCAATCTATAAGTATTTGGAGACAGGTGAACAAACTGATGTTAATGTTGAACGTACATCTAGCTATTATGAACTAAAGGATTCTAAGTTATATAGATTACATAAGTTTGCGAATCAGACGAAGAAATTAATCTGTATTCCATATGCAATACGTGACGAAATATTTCATCAAGTCCATGGATCTCTATTAACTGGTCATTTTTCGTATGCGAAAACGTATGCCATGGCAGTTAAGAAAATCTATTCCGAATTTGAAAAGACGGATAAAAGAAAAGTCAAATCTCTGTATTAACTGCTTGGTGAATAAACGTGGTAACAAGAAAAAGGACATTATCCTTCAAACGTATCGTGAATATCAACGTTTCGAAGCATTAGTTTTAGACCAAATTGTTCCATTACCGAAAACAGAAAAAGTAGGATACAAATATATATTAGTTGTTGGTGATATGTCAACTCGTTACGTAATACTAGAACCTCTTAAAAATCTTAGTACGGAAAGTATAGTTGATGTAATCATGGATAGTCATATTAAAATAGGGATGTTCAAAATTGCTTTCACTTTGTTCACACCGATCTAAAATCTTTAAAGATTTGGATATGCGATTAGGCATACAACAAAAATTTTCAAATACGATGGCTCATTATAGCATAGGTTTAGCAGAAAAGGCTTGTGATCGTATACAACAAGCGATTATACCATATGTCAACAAACAAGCAACGGACTGGAACGGATTTATCTCCAGGCTGTAGCTATGCAACTTAACGGCTATGTACATGATATACTGAAAATTTCTGTTCATTATTTGGTGTATGGTTATTATCCTCGTTTAGGTTTAGATGTGCTTTTAGATTTACCATATGAACAGCAATCGAATTATGATATAATTGAAACATTACGTAAATGTCGAGAAGCGGCTTAGAAAAATCTGGTCAACAGTTTTGAAAAACCTAAACGAGCTTTTTAAACGAAAGGTGGCATAGCTAAATTTGAGTGTAAAAAGGTGTGGTTATTTTGAATACAACTCCACTACGAAATGTACCAAAAACGTTTGCTGCACGCTACTATGTTGTCGGCAAAATTGTTTGCAGAATACACAACTCATATCTTGTCGAATACCTAGATTATAAGAATCGGTTAAATGTTGACACATTTGACGTAAGACGTCTGAGACCAGTCCCAGACAATATGTAAAGAACTTGAGATAGTCGTACAATAAACTAAAATAAATGATAATTGTAAAATTCTAAAAATAAATTCTAATTTAACATAAAATCTAATTTTCGGTAGAAAACTTGGAAAGAAGGTATATAACTAAGTATTGTTATGCAGTGCTCAACTCTGAGGAAAAGGACGAGCCATGTTCTATTTATAGACGTGAAGTGACAGATTGCTGGTCATATTCTGCTTGGATTGAAGTATCGTATGACAGGAATTTGTTCTGCAAAATTGGTATTATCTTGGTAACTGCAGTACAAGATAAATTTCTAAGTGTGCATAGTGAATTTAATTTTTATAAAATGACAACAGTCTTAGCGAAGACCATCCGTAAAAGATAAATTGGATACGAAGTGTGAAACTAGTGGGTATTTTTATGATTTAATGCAAATAAAATAATAAGTTAATAGCGGTAGTATAAGTAATTATTAGTATACATATAATTCATGTAAAACCCAAATATAGAATTTGAGAAATATAAATAATGGATACAGTTCCATAACGCATTATGTTTATGTAAATAATTGAAATATTAACTAAAAATGTTTATACTCAAGTAGGAGTAGGTACAGCATAGGTAAAATAAAGTAATAAATTAATTTAATCCAATTAAGAGCGATATAGTTGAAATACTTGAAGTAAAAATTAAATCATAAATGACTCAAACGTAAGACGAAAAGTAGATAAAAAATTCTTTAAAAATATAACTGATATTGTGCAATTGTAATTTCGAAACTTGAACCATAATATAATTGAATGTTCACGCGTATGAATTAGGTATAAATCATTAAAAGTTTGAACTAGTATGACCTATATTACAAAATATACGTAATGGTAATTGGAACATTCAGATTGTATAGGCTCTACAAAGAGAGATTGTTTTCTGTAAATAAAAATTAATGTCAAGTCCATAGCGAATTTTGTGAATCGCAAACACAAAATGAAATAAAGAAAAACTTGCTGGTCGAGATTTACTTTATGCTAGGAAAAACGTTAAAACAGTTATTTCAGTAAAGCAATTACTTGAGTGAGCAATAATAATAAACAAATTGAATAGGTGAAAGATAAAGAATGGAATGGTGTCCAAGAATGTTCTAAATTGTACAAAATTCAAAGGAAAATTGAAGTTTGAATGGCAAACGAATGAGAAAACAGCGAAGGTTCAGGAACGGAAAATGAGAGTTGGTTCAAAATTCAATCAAAATTCGCAAAGTTCAATCAAATTTCGGAAAACGAAAAGGAAATCAATCTTTCCAATTGGGATACCCGAACAGTGATTTGTTGCATTTTTGTAAAGAGCTGACGTGCAGTCAACAGTTCTGAAAAACAATAGAATGATCGGACTATCTCGACTCGATTGATTAGGTCTGACTTGAAAGAGGGACGAGAATGATTCGAAATTTGGTTGGAATTGAGTGGATAAAAGAGAATGAACGAAGGAAATTAAAAATAAAGTGTATTAGGTAGCGAATACAACAAAAGAAAAAGTGAAAAAATAAGATAATACTACTAAAACACTGAAAATTTTGGAAAATACAATTAAATTAATTATACAAATTAAATGAATACCATAGGTAACGATTTAGAATCGATATTTGATAGATAAAACAAATATATGTAGAACAATAACAATAAACAAAGAAGGGTCATAAAGTCGAAAACAAAAAACAAAATAGATTTTTATGTAACGTACACCTGTGTATAAAAGAAATCCGCGCCTGACTATCAATGTAATTAAATTATATTGACAAACTGAATTTTTAGTGCAAGGATTTTACTGGCACCGCATTAAAACATCAGTACCAGTAATCAAGATTGATCACCTTCTAACGGTATTGTGATTGATGTAGTACAATACGAAATCACCCTTGTACTAAGTTCTAAGTAAAACGGCTGACACGTAAAATTATAAATAATTCACAAGAATTGAACTATTAAATGTAAATAATGTTGAAAAAGTAAATAAATTGAATATTGTTGTAATAAAGAGAATTCCAATGCATAGATGACATTAATTAGAACCATTAAGTTCGTTTCAAATGACTAAACAAGTCAGGTTCACTCCATCCAAGTTCAACTAAGTTAGGTTAGAAGTCAGGTTAGATTTGATAAGTCAATATGAATTATAATGCGTACGAAATTCCATAAATAAATCTTAACGCAAGCTAGGTTAGACAAATCAAACACAAATTTAGAAAACACGTGTACTTACATTTTTCTGCTTGAACACTGACTTCACTCATGCTACTCAATGTATGCAAAAGTGGTATACGCTAAACTTTTATTTTATTTTAATGACTGTCTATTCATATATATAGAATTTGATAAGTTTTGTTTGGATTCTAATTCACTTCAACATTTCACTCACGAAGTAAAGAAAGTTCAAAAGTTTTTCCATTAAAAGGAATTCTGGAATTAGACTAAATATTCAGATTAGATTTTGTTATTCAGTAGATTTAAGTATATAGAAATAAGAAAGTGACTCGAAATATTAGTATTGCAAAATAGATTTGATGACACAAGATGCTAACAAATTGAATTCATGCAGTATGTTATTGTATTGTATCTATCATACCTTTATGAAGAAATATAATTTAATGTGTTTTTGTAAATATTTATACATTTATTTTTTTAAATAATACGGATAGAAGAAAAAACTGTTATATGATTCGGTTTGACCCCTCTCAAACTTAACTTGAAAAATACTTTTTTAAACCTCCCCTTGGCTTGAGACAAGTGTATAGCGTACCCATATATAAGATATAAGAATCGCTAGAGCGTTTTCAGGTCTCCCTGAATCATATTGATTACTAGGTAAATCAACTTCTCAGAAAGACCGGGATAATGGGAAACTAAGTTAGGTTAACAGATGTTAGGGGAAAATGCGAAGTTTTACGTACATTTCCGCAGAACTGAATTGATTTTAAACCAGTTACAGAATGTAAAGAAACACGAATTCGAATTAAAACAAGTTTTATGTTCTATAAGCCGAACAGAATCAATATCCCCCTCCTTAAGTTTTACTGTAAGCATATGAAAAGTACACAAAATCAAATATGATTCCAAAATAATCGATGTAATTCAAACTCCGACATCAGTACTGAAATTTGAAAATAAATTAGGACGAAAAATATCAAATTCAGAAATAGTATGCATCACGAAACAAAACCGAAATTAAAATTCATTTGAAATTCATTGGAAGTCACAAAGCAAAACCGAAAGTGTTGGACAAGGTCCGCAGTTCAAAACCCGATTAAGCAAAACGAAATGGAAATGTAATATAAACAGTATTTAAGTGACCGACAGTGTAAACAAACTTTCGCGGAAACTTTTACCCAACCCTGAAATATGTTCAACAACTTGACGAAGGATAGATTCATTACGCTAAATTCTATAATTAGTTTGAAACATTAAACAGAAATTCAACAACAACAGTTACGCGAAGCTTATATTTTCTTAAAATTATTTCAGAAATTGTCAGTAATTATAGTGTACTGGAATAAAATAAAAAATTATGAATAATTCGAGATGTATGTCCATACTCAGACAGGTATAAGTTACTTCATGTAGTAAGCATACAGGTTCATATATGAAATGAACACGAAACAGAAGAAATTTTCCTAATATGTTAAAGAAACATAGGGTTTTCTATGCAAAAAGTCAACAACAATAGGTTTTGTTTACATCCGGAACTGTACCGTGAACACTTGCGATGAAATGCAAATGGCGGCTCTCGTGTGACGTCAGTCACGCTCCAGATCCTGAACGCGACGAGATGCGCAGAGAATGGAGTCATGCCAACCCGCCACCCCAAACTGATAAAAAGACGCCATGACAGTTTTGTCATACCATACCACTAACTCTTTCTTCTCTTTTCTTATAGCTCACGAAATGAAACCGAAATACATGTTGAATTATTACTTTCAGTTAATGAAACAAATAAAGAAATAAACATTTGTGGATCGTTTAAAGTTTGCAATTAAGATAACAAAGTACCGATGAACATCACAAGGAATACGCAGATCGGATGGCAAAAGCGACTTGCTATGTGTGGTGATTGTAATTTTCTCACTACTGTTTATAAACTTGTGACACAAACCGACATGTACACTATAATATTTTACTAAGAACACAAACATTCGAATGTAACTGAAGACACAACTACGCTAATTTTATTCACTTGTCACACTCTTGACATGGAAAACTATAAGTAGCACTTTTGGAAAACACGAACATTCGAACAAATTTTCTTCACAGCACTAATGATTTTCTACAATATCACTAGCACACTTGATTGATTCTTCCAACATAACACGCGTAACTTATATGAACACTTCAAACAAATGGATGAAATTTAGAACACCACAAACTCCACAGCACATAGTCCACTGGAACTGACACACTCTGTTTCCGCCCAACTAGAAGAACGCCTTGATGACTTATCTCATTATATCACTCATATGTAACTATACAAAAATATAATACTGCGTAACACGAGACAAAGAGGCTAGAGAGTAAAAAAACGCACATTTCACAAGTCAGAAAACAACACACACGTTCAGTTCTCTCCTAACCCACTTATCCACGATAGTCAGACTGAGAAACGAAAAAGTAACAGAATACCTGTAAACCAACTAGAAATACCGCTAGATGTAGCCAAATGAAACAAATATTAATGTTATAAACGCAATTTGCCTTATTTATCCTCACAAATGTAAATCATACACAAGATATACTAATATATTCCAGTATGAGTATATGTAAACACGCTACTTTGTGACTAATTCTTTTCAAACATTTTAAAATGAGGATTGAGCTAACTTCGTACAAAAAAACTCCAAAAAACCGCTATGATAAAAGACAGTGAACTTACAACCCTTAAAGCGCTAAAGGGAGAATCTCTCTCAAGCTGGTACGAGAAAAAGAAAAGCATTACCCGCAAATCAATGTTGCAAACTCTAGATTATAGAAAAGTTATGACTTAATAAGTTCATAAGACTGAACACAATATTATTAATATTTTAGAAGTAAATGTAATTAATAGATAGCAACGTGTATAAATATCTAATGTATATTTTGTTTTTTAGATAAAAAATGCTGCTGTAATATATCATAAAAGAATGTATCAACACTGAAAGGTTTGTAAATACTATGAGTGTTAATAAAGATGTCGTCACAATGAACAATGTTCACTAATCTGAATGTTCATTACTTGTAAAAAAATTATTGAAAATAACACATATATTAGAAACAGGCTGAAGATGAGGTAATGTTCTTAAATGTTAAATGTAAACAGAGATTCTGCTATAAACCACCCCTCAATATTTTTCTGTAGAAACCTTCCTATATTTAACTAAACAATATCAATATTGAATAACATGTCATATTTTAATGTATAAAAAGTCCCCCCCATGAAAATATAAAGACATGTTGTATTATAAATTAATAATTTTAGGATAATAGTATGTATAGATAAATTATAGTTGTACTTGTGAATTCACACTCTCCCATAATATATTAGTAGTAAATATTCTGTTGCTCTATTATAAACAATGGACGTAATAAATATAGTATTAGTGTTTTTCTATACAGTGTTTTTCAAAATGTGTATATAAATACTCCATAATTGGTGTGCTATACTGAATATCCAAGATAAAAAATAGATGTCGGATAGTAATTAATTAGGATTTTATAGCAGTTTGCTAGTAAGGTATATTGTTATTCTTTGTCTAGATTTAGTAAGGAAATGTGGAGTTGGCAACTTTGCCACTGACCTAAATTCCAATCCTCGCGGACAATACGCGATGTGTGTAAATGCGCACGGCACATCCGTTGCTTCGCTTCGTGTGTACAAGAAAGAAACAGAGACCGAAATAAGCAATGTGCTAGCCAAGAGCCGGACAATACAAAGATAGCATTGTAAATTCCTGAGTCCACCTTGTTGCTGCTCGCGAAATCTCTCTTCCCCTTTTCTCCCCCTTTTTTCCTCCATTGCTGAGTTTACTAAAGAAGCATCTGCTAAGTTTGACTAAACAATTAAATATGTATGTTCCAAGCAAATGCAAAAGAGACCCAAATTGTAAGATTTATGTATCACTATATATTTCATGTTTCTTTGTTCATTAATATAAATGATTTAAAATAATTATTTAGTAAACCCATATGACATTTATAGTGTATGAGTTTGTACTTTTAATTGAAATATTACAGATAATTTTACGTAAAAGTGGACAAAGAAACTTGCATCAAATATTAAGTGTAGTGCGACATAGATAAACCAAAGACATTCAAATAGACACATACATATATTAACATACATTGCAAATATATATAAATATATATATATAGCAAGATGTTTATTCTTCTCGTACAACTAGAAACTCATCATATGATAATTGAAACAAACAACTTTGTGGCTCAATATTTGCAAAAACGCGAAACCGACCACCAGTTTTTATAAACATTTTAAAAAGGTCTTGTCTGAGCTGATGATACAGACTGATCAAAAACAGTTTTTACGAATAAACACTGCGAAAATTTCAACTACAACGCGTTAAATAATGATCAAGAACTCCCCCATCCAATGGACGGTCAAAATGCTCACGAGATAGAAAATTTGAACGCAAAAAAAATCATCATCTTTCAATATAACAATATCTGCGAAATATTCGTTGGATGTGCACTAAGCGATGATACAACCCACGAGACATTATAGTTTAAACTAAGATTAATTCAACGGAAATGAAACATTTACTAGGTGACTAAAAATTACACAACAATAACTTAATTATAAACAAACGCAGTGTGATTAAACTTAGTGAAAAGTGATTCAGTGACTTACTTTATTTATTATGTGATCAATAGAACATAATTACTTATGAGGCTTTTGAATGACAATATTGACATACAAATAAGACTTTATATGAATGTAAATAGAAACTGCTGCACATAGGAATAGATAAACCGTAGGTAAGGATACAATTATAAATACAAAAACAAATATTTTTTTCATTCTTTGTCATGTTAACTGCTATAAAATTTCCTTTGTTATTTATTTTATTGTATTGATGATATGTGTTACTCATAACGAATTTATTGTATTTTGCACAAATATATACAAGGTGATCCGAAAATGTCGGTCTCTAATATAAACTTCAAAAATGTTATAATCTTATTGTAAATTTCTTAAAAAGTTCTAACGCTTTTCAACCATTGCAACTTTTTCACAAGTGGGGAGATTGTAGACACTTCATCCATGTAACACGTAAAAAGGAGATAAACATGTATTTATGTAAAATTTAAATTGTAAATCAAGAAACAATTATTGTAATTATGAATGTATGCTGTAATGGTTAGATGGATATTGTTTAAAAGAAAGGATGTAATACGTAGTTAATAAACAACCGCTGAGTAGTTGATATTTTACAAACAACACGGAAATAGACGTTCAAGAATGCTTGACAGGTAACGCAAGGCAAGAGACACGAACCAAGTGACGTCAGAATGACAATTGGATATTAGGAAAAAGGTGAATGCGCTAACATGATCAAAATTAAAAGTCACTTTCGGAAGACATAAATATCAGTGTCGACAGGTATTGCTCTCGCATTCTGTCACAACTACATTAACAGTCAACACTACGCGTACACCCGTGAAATTACAACTTTGAAAAATCAACATGTGCAAGTAAGTTGGATTGTTATTTGATTCTGTCCTGGTTGCATTGTGTTACTCTATAACGATTTATTGCAGACTTTAACGATCTTTTAACTTGTTGAAATTAGAATCGATGTGTACTGTGAAATATCAACTACGGATACCAATTGTTAACTCAAGTCCGAGAGTTTTTCTGAGCTATCCCAACATCCCAAGTGAATCAGATATACTTGGTTACAGGCTGAGGAATCCAACGGAGCTCATCCGTGCATGACAAGGACACGAATGAGCTCTCCTATTCACATACTAATCATTATCATTATGCTTTTACTCGGACTAGAGTCGCTCCCTCCTAGGGAAGGTGAACACTATCTATAACTAAAAATTCTTTGCTTTCCAGGGACCTCTGCCAAAATTTTCAATTTCAGGACTACAAAATAGTGTTTCACAGCTAATGAAAAAACTATCTATTGAGTTTTCGCAGTACTCCAACTCAGGTCTTAGTTCCGGTCCAATCAAATTTCAAAATTTTTGTATCACACCTCATTCAAAGTAAAAAATATATGTAGCCCGGTCAAACTATTTTTTAATTCCAAGCAACGTAAATTACAAAACTATCCTCGTCAATTTTGGTGTCGAATCTTAGATCAACTAGTACAAGGCACTGCTAAATCAAAAATAGAGCTTCAGGTAAAAAGCTTGCTTGCTGTAGAATATCTATCATGACTATATTATTCAAATAATTTAGCAAGCATTCCCCTAGTCTGCATTAACAAACTGTAGACAAGCAAGTTCAAATGTTGGACATTAGTGAAAACTATTAGACTATTTTCAAATCGAACAATTCACTATAGTTTTGTAGCAAAGTAATCATTTCCCATTGTAAAGGGTCTTAGAAATTAATCTGATTTAAAGAGATAAAAACTATTTTATTTCAATTCTTCCGTGTCAAATTAGACACTCCCAGCGGTGACATCAAATTTTACTAAAGAATTTCACAAAACACAATCTAAATTATCATAAAATTACTCAAGTTCCTTCCAATATCCTCTCCCCTACTTTATTCGGACTTCAGTTCTATAAGCCACAATCGAAATGAAAAAGGTTAATTGAATCAAATGTGCTGGGTTCGAATCCTGCAGCCGATCATTTCCGATAAATATAAACCAAATTATTCTTAAGACATTAAAATTTATAATGAAAGAAGCAATCCCTGATTCGAATCCTGATTGAAACAAGAATTTCCAATTTTCATAATAAATATAATAGTCAAAAGTTACCGGTTAAAGATATAATAAAATACAAAAATGATTAGAAAATAAATAAGAAAACTCACTTCCTCTATAGTAACAACCGTTGATTCAATTTGTAAAGCACAGTACAAAATTGCACAAGAACTCCTCTACTCAATTCCAAAATGAAGCTGAATAAAGAATAAATCTACA
>JAGDQP010066983.1:0-11210 GCA_022664845.1 Lepisma saccharinum | reverse complement strand
AGCAAAGCAGGGTACCAACATGGCCTGCGGCATTCCGGGGTACGTTTTTCTGTCTACTCTACTAATGTTGCATGTTGTGCAACTTCAAAATTCTGCAATACTGTTTGTGGCCCTGACAATTAATAATATTTTTATTGTTCTTAAATATACTAATAGTTATTTAATAACTACCATGTCTTTATATTGTGTAAAGCATTCTTAGAAAGTTGGTTATGATATGATTATACATTGGTTAAAATGTACTTTGCCAGTGGGAACAAATGAACGTATGAGCTCTATTGTATTGTATTATACGTTTGTATATTTTGTATTGATAATAACAACCATTATGTAAGGAAGCAGCAGCGTGCAAACTATTTTCCTGGACAATAGGGTCTTTTCGCCCTAACATGATGGGAAACTGAACATGTCTTCACTAGGCAATTTTATTTGTTATAGGAAATTCTCCCCTTTTCTAAACAAAAAAAAATAATACAATTGTGGGTTAAATAGTCTTTGGCTGTACCCTTTATTTGAAACAATACAATAAAATATAAAATAAACACAAAATCCCAATCAAACCAAATTCCACCGAAGATAATTTTCTTGAACCCGAAAAAGATGTATAGTGATATAGAAGGAGAAATACTCCCTTGTCATCGCCTGCAAATACTACTCTATATGCACCTATTTACTACTGCTCTGTGCCTGTAAAAGACACCATCCTTCAGACGTAATCACATTTAGTAAATTAAGTCAGTTACAGCTTTGTATTATTCGACAGAAATCTATTTCTCTTTGATTCATTTTAAATATAAACACAATAAAAAAAATAGCTGTGTTAATTCAACACAAGGAGGTGTCGCAGCGAGACTACCACTTTTAGTGTTAAATCCACAGAATACACAGTGTTGATATTGGTACTGAGAAAAAAAAAAGTTACGGCTGCTGTAAGATTTGAACATGGTTGCTCAGTTAGTCAACGTCTTACCGACTTGACTAAATCGTCAGACAGAAAAAAAAAAAACTAAATTCAACAGTTTAGAGGATAAAAGAAATGTTGCTGAACGGAAACACGAACAAAATTACTCCCACGACTTATCCCATGATTTAGTCACTTTCCCATTGGTAAATTAGGGATCAGAATTCCCATTCATTGAGAATATGATACATTTTTATGAAAACAAGCGCAGCACTAAGAAAGCAGTTATGTTGCTGAAGTGTTAGGCTGTCGCCATCTTGATTTCTTCCATAGCAATGGAATACTCTCAATGAATGAGGATTCTGATTCCCAATTGACAAATAGGAAGTGATTAAACCATGGGAAAAGTCGTGCAAGTAACTTAGTTTCTTTTGGGGATTCAGCAACATATATTTGATCCCATACACTGTTTGAATCCTAGTGTAGTCGTTTAATTTAAGTGTTGTTTACTAAATATCGTTTGCATCTAGTGCCTTTTCTGTCTGACGATTTAGCCAAGTAGCTGATCTGGGTGGTCGAGCTAGCTAGTGCGCTGGTCTGGAGACTCAAGGATAGCAGATTCGAATCCCGCTTCGGGCATGGATGTGATTTTAAATGTGTTGTTCGTAGTGAAGATAAGTAAGATAATCGCAAAGGTCCAAATGGTATAAATAAGTATAATGTAACAGGGTTTTAAATGAACGAGATTAAAAAAAGTCGGTAAGACGCTCGACTTCTAACCGAGCAACTCATGTTCAAATCTCGCTGCATCTGTAACTTTTTTCTCCCAGTACCGAAATCAACACCGTGTGTTGTGTTGATTTAACGCACAAAAAGTGGTAGTCACGCTGGGATACCGCATTGTGTTGAATTAACACTGCTATTTTCTGCAGTGTAGTGTATACTATGTTTTTTACTGCGTGCTTTTTCTTATTTCTACCATTCGTGGTCATTATATAAGTAATATTTTGTTAATAAATGTATGTATCTATTCCATATTATGTAGGCTGGCATAAATTTGGATTTATATGTATTGTCAAAATATAATAAAACGAAATGAAATAAAATAATTATGATTATTATTATTGTTTGCAGTGAATAGCAAAATTGTAAATTACTTTAGTTTATACCTTTAGGCTACTTTAGCTCAGATCGGGGCAGAGTATGAGAATAATGCGAGAAGTATTTGTAAGTCTGCCAAGGCCTAGTTTAATTGCACCATCCATGCATTTATCTGGTCTGAATGACTGGAAAACCTCAGTCAGAATTAACAGACCATTAGGATTATTTTCAAGGTCTTTAGATTCCTATGTGAAAGTTCTACTAGCTGAGATACGGGCATATGGTAAAATATCGCTTAATGGCAGGTTAAGGATTCTGCAAGTATTTTCAATTTTGGGGGGGGGGGTAAATCTACAGTTATTGTGTTAAACGGAGTTGTCCATGCATTATTTTATATTTATTAGAGTAAAAAATCATTCAAAATATTTTTAAAGACATACTTTTCTTAAACATTTTCTACTAAAATATAAACAATAATTTTATTTATGCATGACTAAAATGCAAACTATGGGGAACGCTGTCATATATAATTGCTTTTTAAGTTCTTTAATTTACGCACTCTCATGCTCTTCTTTTTAGCTATACATAAACATTTTTTTTTACTTTTAAGTACAAATTGTTTAAGAAATATATGCCTTTAAAACGTGTAATTATTTTCACCCAAACCATAATGTGTTCTACAACCAGCCAAATTGCAAATAAAAATAATTAAATATGAGTTTAACATGTATCATATATAGAAATATATCAAAGTAACCACGAAACATTGTATACTCACCGGGCGTACGCCTCTGTTAAAAAAATCGCTGCAGTGTATAAGGACACCACAAAACATTGTGAACTAAAGAAAATAATGTAGTAATTTTGGGGGGAGGGGGTACTTCATAATATGAGGTGTGGCTTTCCTCTTTCTATTGATTTTTTTTTTTACAATGCGTGTATCGGGTGGTAGAAGTGACATGCGGTCAGAGCTGGATGAGAAACTACAAAACAAAATAAAACTAATATATTGTATACTATCTACACTAGTGGTCCAAATTAATATAATACATTTACTATATTTTGACATGTATTTTTTTCTAAGTCGTATTTCTTGGTGAGCAGTTGCCATTACAGTTTTTGCCAATCCGTAATTATTTTTTTTTACATGGGTTCGAAATTATTCCTGAATTGAATGCATCTAATCTACTAACATAAACTAAAAAAAAGCATACTAGATGATTTACCCACCCGTTGGTACGGGGTGAACAAAATATGTCACACGCATGCCGATGAGAGATGAACATGGACTGAAACGGCAACAAGAGTGTTACTATTGATTTCAGCGACCCCGAAAACTATGGGTTCGATACTAATATCAGTCATTTTATATTATTTTCACATGCCACTTCTTCCCAGCCCCACCCCTCCCTAGGATATCAGTTGATAATGAATTTATAGTCATGCCAAATTGGACCTCTTCGAGTTAGTCAACCCATTGAACAAAATTGTAGTGTGGATTGCTGCGTACTTTGCTTTTAAATTTCCCAGTATTTTTACCACCGCCATTGGAATTAAATCGATAATTAGATGGTTGATTATCTCTGAAGATAGTAATTTTAGAATCAAAGTGAAATGATAACTTCTCAGTTCCATCCAGTGTCTGATCATGTGCGAAAAATCATTCCAATCGATCAAGCACGTTTTGTGTAATACTCACGCAAACATACTCAGTTTTAATATTTAGCGATGTTAAAAGCCAACTGCCAACTCTGTTCCAAAGTTAACTTTATTTATAATAACATTTTACTTATTAAATAATAGTTACCTAATTAAATATTGATGATGATGAATACAATAGCTCATAGATGTTCTCATGTACTCCCAATAATCACCTCCAGTGAAGTGGCTGAAGCCTTTGCTGTTTGGTCTGTTCATTACTAATAAATTGGTATTCTTAGGTGCTACTGCATTATACGGTGACGGAATTGGTCTAACACGACCACTACCAGTAGTTAAGTACCTCTTGTGCAAACTTCCAGCAACTTCTGAAGCCAAATCTTCAATGGACGCGGTTGCTACAGACTTTAATTTATCCTTCATCAATGGTTCATTTTCAATACACACATCAATCAAGAATCCCAAAGAAGCCTTCAAATGATCCAATTGCCCTACAGCTTGTGATAGCAAAGCACAAAAGAACGCATCAAAAGCAGCAACAATGAGTACAAAATAGACACTTGCAATAATTTGAAATCCAAATATAAAATTATACAGAGGTGATTTATCGATGTCAAAAGGGAACCAGGCCAAAAATGGCAAAGCTTTTGATGAGACAGTGGTGTTGATAAATGATGAATTATTAACTTCTTCCATTGTTGTTATATCAACTGACATTGGCGCCACACACCACTGAATTGCGAGAAGAACGTAAGAACTAAGGAGACATAGTGAAACCCTTTTGGATACCTTTGTTGAAGATTCTATAGTGTTTAATCGTGACCAAACAAATGACGCATGCGTATAAGTGTCATCCCACGTTTCAAGCACATTTCGTATTTTCTTAGCCTTGATAAAAGTGTAAATTAATTTCACAAATGCTTGAAATGCAAACATGCCCATAGCACCGATAATTGGTTGATCTTTAAATTTATCAGCATTTTTTAAACATCCACCAATCACGCTGCAAAAATGAATCAGTGTGATTGCCAATATAAAAATACGATAAAACAAAAATGCCCAATAGGACCAGTGCAAAACAGTATTACGTTGGTTATTATCTTGATGTTCAGTCCCTGTTACCCAATGCCCAGCCAGTTTGAGTAGTCCAAAATTGAACTTGAGACAGACTTGTAAACTTTGGAAACCAAACATGTCTAATAACAGAAACAAGCCATTAAGGAGATAACGAAAATTGAATTAATTGTTAGTCTTTCAGTTTTTGTTTCAAACTTTCAAACCAATTTGAAATTATCTGTAGAAATCCATTGTTTTAATGTAACTGAATAGCTCGTTCTGGATATAGGATTATAACGGTATAATAGAAGTTTGGCGATCACATTTCGATTCCTAGTCTTGAAGATATATTGACGTTAACTTCACTTGATACTTTTTTTTACACAATAGAAAAATGACACGGACAGAGAACCTCACTCTTGAGGGAGTCGGAATAGTTAGAACGTTAAGGGAAAAGTAGAACGTGCAATTTCAAAAACAATTATTCTTTATTAACTATCGGACGAAATAGAGCCATGTCATTATCGTCCTTAAATCAAGGTTAACTTCAGTTTTTGGTTTGCAAATTGTCATTGAACAAAGCCGCTGAAGTTTTGTAATTATATGTTTTTTTGCGTTCAAATATATCTTTATGGTAGATAATCTGACACAGAGGAGGCAATTATATACCTCTTGTCTCTATTAGTAGGAACTGAAACATGAGATAACATTGTTTGCAAAACTCAGCTAATGTTTGATCTTTGTCTGTAATTATGATACAATTAACTTCTTGACTTAATGATCTGTTCACAGAAACCTCAATTTGAGCAGCATATTAAATTAAGCTTAGATTAATGAAACCTTTGTACACACGCACTGTAATACAAAAGCTCAAACTTACACAACAAAGTAAATTAACGAAGAAAAGCTCTTTTAAAACCTGTCTCGTGATAATGTTGAATTAAATATGAAGTTTATGTGGACAGATCCATTTCTTACTAACTTCATACGTAAGCAACACATGTCAATATATTTTTAATTCTTTCTGTCTGTCGGTGTTCTGCATATCTTTCGTATTTTTCTTCTTTCCTTGTTAACTAGTATTGAAAATTCAGGTACCAAAACCTCGGTCCATTTTCGCAGGGAGTGAGCTTTTTTCTTCTTCTATAATTTGTGATGGGCTATTTCAAGCAGTTAAGATGACTTTGCATAACAAGCTGTCGTCATTTCCCAAAACGTGTTGAGTCCACATGATTCAAAACGCGTTCAAACCACCTCGTGCTTGCGTGGTAGTGGTGCTTTGTTTAGTGAACGCGTTTTCACAAATGAGTAGGGACCTTGCGGCACGGAAGTTGTTAGATGGCTCTTATGAAACAAGAAGTCCTAGGTGGTGAGAGCTTAGGTGATAGACTCTCAGTGAAAGAAATCTAAATTCACTAGCAGGTTCGGAACATGAGAAATCAACTGGCTGGATCGGAAATGTCACAGAAATTATATTGTTCTCTGATAGTGCAGTTTGCTACCTATCTCGAAACCTATGACATGATTCAAACCATTAAACATGTTTCCTGTTGGAGACCATTATTTTCTAACCAGTAGATACATTTTCGGTAGAATTTGATCTTAGGAACGTTGAGCTGAATCTTTCTCTTAATAAATATTACAAGGTGTACGAAAAAGCACACAAATATAAAAACATGGCGCAAGTATGTTTTTGATGGCAAAGGTTTAAGCACTGAATATCTTACAATGCACTTTTCATTTAAGTTCACACATCTAAATAACATTACTTTTAAGGAGAACCAGCGACAAGTTGTAACTGTACGTACGTATTTGCCTTCTGTATCATTGGCAAGATGTTACCTTTTGAATTTTGAAACATGGTAAAAACTTTGAAATCTTTAACTTACTAACTTTTAAAGAACAGTTAGTAAGGTTGGATAGCAGTAATTTTGTATTTGCAGAAAAATCAAACAACGTGAAGAAACTTGTGCTATTTTTTTGGTATTCCTGAAGACAGACGAAATTTTTATTTGAAAGCTTTGTCAGATGTAGGTAACGCTAACGGTGTAAATAATAACCCTGGTGTTATGTATGCTGAGAGTGGAACTTTTGTATAAAAGAATACTGAATACCGATATATTTTATTTACGTTAGTAAGGGTTACCATATTTTACTGAATGTGTTTTGAGAAATGAATCTATAAATTGCATCTTATCTAAGCAGTGGTTAGAAATTATGTTTCAATATTACATATCTTAGGAGTCCATCACAGTCGCGAAACGAAAGTACTAGAATATGTATAAACCATTTATATTTATGGTAGTCGTACAGCACGTTTTTGTTTTTCCTTCAAAAGCACATTTTGGACTAAATGGGTTTTGGTATCTGACTTTTCAATTTAACTTTCTTGCTAGTACAGTTAAAGTAGTGCTACAATCAGAGAAACGATTACGGTAAGTTATTCTAACTAATGCAAAAAAATCTATGTAGATGTAATCAAAGTATTAGAGAAAAGACATAGTATCTACTACGTTCTTTTGTGTTTCTCGTGTTTTAAATATTGACATTTTAAAATGTAACTATTCATCTCCGAATTGTAATTTATATTTTAAAACCTAACTTGGAGCATTATGATATAAAAGTTCTTACAAAGACAACTTAACCGCCATCGCTCATGAACGCCGATTCTCGTCATATAAATGTCGTATGTCATATATCACAGGTTCTAGACCTCGTTTGGCTGTCTTCACGACCAAAATATCGTTTCGGTTTCACTTTCATCCACCCTTATACTCAGATTACAATTTTGCAGTATTCTCTTATTTTGTTATCCGGTCCTCATAACGATAGGGTGAGAATTAGGGTATATAAAAGTAAATAGATTCCTCATAAGAATAGCCTTCATCAGGATGAATGGTATTTAGGCAAGTCGAATTAGGTACCTCTCGTGGACATAATTAGTAATATTTTTTTCTCTTCACAGGATTGTTGTAATAGTGGTCCTAATCAACATACTAAAAGTCCTGAATGATCCGCCTTGTGCTAACTCCGTCATCTTGGAAAATGACGGACGATCACACATCTTCATCCGGTTTTCGGCTAATTTCTCAAAAACGGTTAATTTTAGAAAGAAAATGAACTAGACCAATTTGAAAGAGCAGAAAATTTCCTATTAGATAGAGCTTTTACATTTCTCTCAAAAGGTAAATTCTTAAAAGGTAAAGGTAAATTTATTCTCTAAAAAATATGGCCACTTTTCGGAATTATGAAATTATCAATTTGCTAAAAATTGTCACTTTTGCAGGATTATTGAAATGTTTTTGGGATTAATTGATCATTATTCAACTCTTAAACTAAATTAAACTAGACTCACTAACTTCAGAGCCCTAAAGAACTATCACCATCCACACGACACTTTTTTGGTGAGGTGATGTGTAGTCAGCACATCGACGACCCTCGAGTTATATTTGTGATTTTCTTCCTTGGGATGAAATTGTCTCTTCACAAGATTGTTCTAATTGTGGTCCTCATCAACATACTAAAATCCCTGAATGATCCGACTTGTGCTGATGCCGCCATCTTGGAAAATTTGCGGACCATCAGGCACCTTCATTCGGTTTTTGGCTAATTTATCAAAAATGACTAACTTTAGAAAGAAAATAAAGTGGACCATTTTGAAAGAGTAAAAAGTTTTCTATTAAATAGAACTTTCTCATTTTTCTTCAGCACTCATGGTTCTCTAGAAATTATGGTGACTTCCTGTCTTGAAATTATAAAATAGCCGAAAATTATCTATGTTACCGGAATATTGTATTTTTATAGGATAACTGACGACTATTGATTTCCAATTGATTTTTTATTATCAAGGATGTATTGTAGAATATTGCTCAAGTATTTCAGCGCAGAGAAATGTTCCCTTCCTTATCTAGTAAAACCACCTTTGCTAATAAAGATATGTTTTCTGCTTCATTATTTTTAAATCGCAAGCGCAGATATTACTTATGATGTTTGTAATATAAGGCCTATTTCCACACCACCTTTACCATATTGGGAGGTAAGGCCAATTGGCAGCGTTTTTTCACGTGGTGTCCCCTGGAGGCCTAATCCACGAAGGTAATCATCTTTCTAATGTCCATCTTCATTCTCATCATCCATTATTGCTATTGCAGATTGATTACTACATACCATGCCTCTGCAGAGAGCGCAAAGATCAGTGCATATCATCCGTATTTTTTTGCATAGACAACGACCTTCACAGTTTTTATGCAGGAGCATGAGATTAGTTTCATTAGTTCGTCAGGTGCCGGTGCTTGAGTCATTGGGATAGGTAGAAGAACGTTTCCATGAGCTTTCCATCCCCATTCTTCTGGATCAAGTTGGTTCCCTCTCCATAACTGCACTTGATGGAAAACCCTCACCATGTGCGTGGAGGCTGCATCTGAAGTCGAAGGAAGACTATCCAACTTCATTTCGATTTTCCTTTTTGCAATTTATATGTTAAAACATTTATACCTGTAGTCATCAAGACGTTTATCTGATTTGTCAACTCCGTAAAATCCAAGGACGAACATTTCTCCTGCTTCACCAATTTCATTCTTGGTAGCATCAGGGTTATTGAAGATACAGCATCTCGAATGCCTTCTCTCTTGTTAAGTAGTGCAATTGTCTTGGTCTTTCCTTTGTGAAAGAATGCTGAAGTCGTGTCAAAACCACTTACCGCACGAGCGAACAGGAAGTGTTCTTTGAGGTTAGGGTGCTTCTCCTTCAGTGGCGTGGCAGGGTACGTTTTAGTGGGTACCTTTCGTTTTCCTGGCTTTACGAAGATTACATTGTTCCCATCTGGAGTTAAGGAAATTAAAAGAACTAATAAATCAATGTCCTCACCAACAATTGCAGTTCGTTGTGATTTTCCCACGTTTATGGCTGTGTTTACAATGAGTGTGTCAGCATCGTCTTTAGCTTGCAAGGCGCTGATGGAATGATTTTGTAATTCTGTAAGTAAACCAATCAGTTTGGACTTGTTTCTTTCGTTAGAAAGGAAAATTTCTTGTGAAACTCTTACTTGGGTGTCCTTCTTCACCTCGTAGTCTGTGCATCTTTTTGTGACGTATCTCCGAGCGAAACTACCAAGAACACACTTTTTGTGGTAGTTTCACCATATCCATCAAACACCACAGTGCAGTTCAAACCATAATTATTTTTAAGGTAAGCAATGCAAGTAGAAAGAATGTCTTGAAATGTACCTTGACGAGGCCATTGCACACGGTGAAGTATAAAACCACCATCAACAACAAATTTACATTCGTTAGGGTGCAGTGTCTGTGGATCCATTGTGTCGAAACATGAAAAGAGGCTTGATTTGACAAATTTTCTCATTCCTTGTTCATCAAATAGGGATTGTGGTAAGGAGGATAGTTAATATTTAAAACAGTTCTTCAGTTGGTTGTCGTCGTGAACTGTTGTTTTTAAGATTTTTTGGAACAGCAAATTCGTATTAACAGGGCACAACTTTTCAAAAAGTCTTACAGTATTATGGTTCATTGAGCTTAATGGAGTCACTTTGTCTTTCCTTTTTAATTTCAAGTTCTGGAAGTTCTGACCTACTAAGCTCTTCATTATAGCTTTTCCTATTTCCACACTTCTGTGGCAGTTGATGGTGTCATCTGCACTGACACATGTCGATAAGCATAATAATTCCTTGCGTTTCACAAATTGGGCAGTATATTTCAAGCCAGCTCACAAATATCTTTGTATCTTGATCGTCCTTCTAGTTGATCGAGATCAACCTGTTGGATCACTGTGAATAGCCTTACATTGCAAAATTCCTCGAAGCTTTCAGCCGCCTCAGATGATACTGGCGAACCTTGTATCCACTTTGACACAACACCTTCTGACACTCCTCTTCCTCGACTCAGAACTCCAACAGTTTTCATGGTTCTCATAAGCGTCTGTTCAATAGTCATATCGGTCCATAGTCCAGCCCACAATTTGTATGTTCTTCTGACTGCAAAACTTCTCATGAATGCTTCCATCTCCGCTTCGGATAACTTTGTATGAAGAATGCTCATATGTTGAAAGTACATTTGACAAGATTTTGCATATGCTAAGTGACCAGCAGCGTGGAAGAACGGCATCATTTGTTTAACACATATCAAGTGTAGCTCCCAATCACTCATCCTTTCTGCCTTTATGAAGTTCTTTAGAATAGTCACCATATGGAAGTATTGCATCGAATGTTTTGCAGTTAGTCCTTTTTCAGCTGTCAATGTAAGGCAATCTTGAGATTATTATATCTTATACTTTTGTTTGTGCGCGAATCCATTAATTTGTCTTCCTATCCCTCCTAGTTATTACTAGCATGCATCTCTCCAATGCTCTTTGTGTGAATCTTAATCTTTAAGTAGTTTCTGAATTTAATATCCAAGTTTCACAGCCATACATCATTACTGGCTGTGATTATAAACTTGATTATAAACTTTACGCTTCAGACACATTGGTAGCTTGCTTTTGA
>JAGDQP010066982.1:0-11210 GCA_022664845.1 Lepisma saccharinum | reverse complement strand
TATAACTACACACATCTACGTTACCTCTTAACAGAGGGCAGTATGGACTCCAAAGTTTATGCTCTTTTAAGGGGATATTCTAAGATTGCCAATTACCTAATTCTAAAATACAAAATGCATATCTTACAATATCAGGTAATCTCGTAACAAATTAAAAACCACACTCTGAAAGTTGACGTTGTAGCAATTTCCATTCCCCGGCCATATAAATGTTGCTAGCCGTTCGTTAAATAGGATACAGGAATCCATGAATCAATGAAGCAGTATAACTCCGCCACCGAACAAGTATTCGTTTACCTTGAGCTTCTAACATTGCGTCTATTTTGTAAGCTTTGGGTAATGGCACAGCTTGTATTTCCCCTTCGTAAAATGTACCATCAATCACATCACCATTTAAATCCTCTAATGCATAAACAAATTTATTTTCCTTGTATTATATTTGTTTTATTTTAAATATTTCCAGAGTCCAATTTTCTTTGAAGCCTTTTGCAAAATATCGTTTGCCTTAGTAATTTGCACAGTATCATCTTCTTTAAACTTTTTTGCTTTAACACTAGTACTGGTTGGTTTTTTCACAAGTCTATTCCACACTTGTTGAAGCGTATCCTAGTTCACTAGAGCTGGTGTTTATTTGTGTGCTGGGTGTGGCCTAGAATTATATCCGTGAATTAGTCGGGGCGAGCACATCTATGTAGTGGTAACCTTCTTCGCTGTAAAATATTTCCACATTCTTTGCTTCAGGCCACGATTAAAACGTTCTACGAGGCTTGTTTTAATATTGGAGTTTTCGGTTGTGAAAAATGAGTATGTTGCTTTTTTAAGTACGCCTGGAATAGTCTGTTAATAAATTCTGTACCTTTATCTGTTTGTAGCCACAGAGGTTTACACCTGGGGTAGATGCAAATATTTTCTCGAATGCCTTTATAATATTTTCACCATTTTTACAACGAATAGGTGCGTAGCCACTAAATATACCAATCACTGTTAAAATATACCGGTACCCATCATTATATTTTTGTTGACTTTGCATATCGTTTAAATCAGCTTGCTATTGATCGTCAATATTAAACACCTGATAGGGATTCCGTTGAAACCGTTTACGTGGTTGTTTATGCTGTGTATATTCCGGTTGTTCTTTTAACCATTGTTCCTCCCTGTGTAAAGGTATCGATTTCTTTAGCGCTTTCCATAATCCTTGAGCTGTTGAAAGTGAGGCAGGGTGTGAAGGGTTATGGTAAATATTAGCTAACTTCTTCATAGTTTATAGTTGCGCCAATTGACATCTTTATTACGTTTACGTGATGGCTCCGGCTCCTCTTCCTCCTCCTCTTCTTTTTGGGAGCAACAACTGTTAGCTTTCGAATGTACTATATTTGTTGAGGGTTAACAATATACTCTAAGGGTTTGTTGGACTTTGCTGATAGTACGGAAAATGGTTCCCAACCGGTGGGTGGAATATTTTGCTTACGATACCTAACAAAATCAGATATTAAATCTACTATATTAGCACCAGGAATTGATTTACCATATATATTAACATTACCATTTACATCCCATTGAATGCCGGGATTTTGTTTTAATTTACGTAATAAAGGACTTGCTTTACGCAGTCAAATTTCGGGGAGGGTACATATTATCTCATCATTCTTCTCTTCCTCTTCCTCAGGCTCCTACTACTCCGCAACACCCCGTTTATTGGTAATATTGGTAGCCGCAGTAGTAGTTGTTATTGCTACCAATTTTTGAACAATGTGTAAATATTTTTGCAATACCTCTATATATTGTACCATTTTTCTTCTACACTCATATTCTTATTATTTGAAATGTCTTTCATTTCGTTATCGAGATTAGATATAGTTTGATAATGTAATTTTTCTGGCGAAATTAAAATATTTTTTTTCGTATGTTGCATTATTTAAACATACTAGATAGTAAACCTCCTGGAATGGGTGCAAGCAATGGAGTGAGAAAACCACCTTTTTTACAATTATACGTTTTATCCTTTTGTTTCAGCGTCGGTCCTTTCTTTACCAAATACCAAAGCTGATTTTTTATATTTCCACAATTTATTTTCTCCTTATTTAATGGAACATTTCCTTACAATACGTAATAGGAACATTCACAAATAGAACGAATTAATTAGTGATCTGCATTTTGTAATATCGCCTTGCGTGCTTTAGGTTTTACCTTTGCTTAAAGTCCTTGTAAGTGTGCATTCTGCTTGTTAATCATTTTTGTGTCTATCATAGTAAAAATAGTTTTTAAAATATATAAAATATTAAAGTTAGTATTATTTTACAGGCACATAAACATAATTGAATAAATATGAGAGGAAACATTTGTTTGAACCCGCTGCTCATTGGGTTTTCTGTTTTAAATTAAATGGTAGGTATCCGTGAGCATTTTGGGTTGCATCTCGATAGGCTTCCTGAATAGGCTTTGTGTCACCTGGATACAATTAACGTGGCAAGTAATTAATTTGAGCCGGGTCTCTAAAATTTCTAAAACATACTATATATTGACAATTTAATAAAATATCACGCATACCTCTAGCCTAATTGAATATATTTTTAGTAATAAAAATTACACTTAAATTCCTATGGTGGCTACCTTTGGTGAAAATATCTACAAGACGATTATTACATTTATGCATTAAATCATCTGTAATTATAAGGTGCGGTACATTTCTTCCCCTAAAAATTCATCACCCTGAGGCAATCATTTAAATTTACAGCCTGAAAAGAGAGTAATGTATAAGGGTTGCCATTCGTCATAACACCATACTATATTTTTCCACATCCTGTCGGGCCGGCAACAATACATGTAAATATAAGTTGAAACTCCATATTTTAATTTATTATAAAATATATTAGTAATATTATTAAACATTGTTATCATTACGATTTAATAAAAGCAATACTTCCAGTACGATTTATTTAGACAAACTAGAACATTCTGGAATAGTATTATTCTGTTCTCTACACTTTTGTTCATATTTTCTTACGTCTTCACATAGCTGTAAACATGTAAATATTGCCTGTTGAATACATGGCATGAAGAGATGATGTTTTCTCCATGTTTAAAGACTAAAATTTACCCGGCCATTATTGTCATCATCTGATGAACGAATAATACACTGGCGAATACTCTTAAAATTATCCGATAATGATAGCTGATAATTAGTGCTAAGATATAATTCTGTGGGCAGTGAAGTTGCTGTAGCCGAATTAAAATAGCTGTCAATATATAGAAAATATGATAGAAAATTATACCACTCTTTGAGAGAAAAGAGTATAGGATCGTAGTAATTATTTAAACTAATAACCACAGAAAATGTCCCCGTATTATCATCATATGCAAGACCGACACATTAAAATATGTTTAATTTGTAAAATAATAATAATAATAATGGTTTAAAATTTGATTATCCGTTATTTCCTCTTTATACATGGAAAAATAGATATAATACCATAATAACTTATTTAATTTATTCGTTGTTTTTAAAACCGTATTGAACCGTAACATAATTATTAGCGTATCTTTTTATTTTCGTGTACACCAACTGAGTTTTTTTCCGGTCTATATGATCTTTCATGCTAGTAATCTTTCTTTCGCTAAACACACGAACAGGTGGACCGTTGTTAAGTATCATCTTCTTTATTTTTTGGATTTTTTTTTTAGAATTTTCATAATTGAGTGTTATCCCTCGAACTCTACACATATAAGAATTTTCCCAATTATTTTGGTTGTACACTTCAAATCTATAGTTCTTTAGGCCTCCGGAACAGAACTCACTAATAAACGCCATCAACACCGTATGCTTGTAACTCGTTAGTAAGTTCACCAAGCATATCGTCTGTTTCCAACTTTGTTCCGTCTGGAGTATCCTAATAGATTGTACTATCCGTATCATAGTATACCACGTATTTACCTAATTTATCCAAATAATCATAGAGCTCCAGATGAGCGTCGGGATTAGTATAAGTTGCGAATTTAGAATTACTGTTACCTCGTTAATTTGAATATATTCGTGCACCTGAATATTTGGATCGGCTAACTTATTAAAATATTCCCCGGGTCAGTTATTATTGACGTTTGACTATAATTTTCTTTCTAATCGAATTTTCCCTAAAAACTATTTAGTGCTAATTTAGCTAAACTCTTACGACCATTATTTACACATATTTTGTCCGGATCATCTTAATATCTTCTTTATCATCATAGTTGCTTATAAATTTATGTTTCTCTTCATCAGACGTACACCACGCAGACCAGCCGCTAGGCTCGGTTTTGTTTTTAGGAACTTATTAATATACTCTGTAAACAGACCACCTTCTTTCTTAACAGAATGATATTGTTCAACCTTAAAATGCCACGCCTCACGCATTTCTACCAACTTATATCCTCTTTCAATAGCCTGGCGAACCTCATCCACTACCCAAGTACCTTTAATGGCACGCTACTTATCATTACGTGTACAATTACCCTGATTCAATGAACCCGCGCATGCTCTGCACAGAGTTAATATTAACTTACCCCCAGATCGATATGGTAACACAGGATGATACAAATAGGTTTGAGGAAGAATAGTACGTTTTACTATTCCCTCAATCTGGTCGATGGGCGGACACTCTTTTCCTAAATAAATATGTGTAGGATGAACCACGGAATATTTTTTAACCTTATTACAGAAAGGGTACAAGGAGCAAACGTAAAAATATCTCATTTTCTCCCCCTTTTCACTTTATAATGTAATTTCACTGCGTTTGTCCGTCCCCCATTCAGAGCATTACGCGGAGTCATTGGTTTTTAACATACCTCGAGATATTTTCATTATTTTTCATTTGTTTTCTACTGACACTCCCACATGGTGTGCACAACATAACCTAATTGTTCTAATCTTTTCCCTTTAGCAACAGTACTTTCATATTTTATATTCATAGTAGGGAAAGAGTTATTGTGGAGTAGTTTACCCGTCCGGTTCGATAACACATACGACAGGCGTGATAAAAACAGCCTTCATACCCCCAAACATGTTCTTTTCCGTTCTCAGTATCATTCCAATAGACATCCACTTTAAAAATACCTCGCACTACATTTTCTTTTTCATTACCCGCGTTCTCTATTCCTATCCCATTTTCATTTCTTCCTACACAAGTCATTGTATCGCTTCGACCGACTGGACATCACTCCAGCGATAACTCTTTCTCGGTATAATACCAATGGGTTCCGGTCTCAAATAATTACGCCTAAATACTAAATTTGAATCGATGGTTATACCAATAGCTTCCAGGAGGAAATTTAACTTGTCTCAACCTCAAACTGTTTCATACAACGTAAACAAGCCATTCTTAATATATTTACATCTTGCCGACAGTATTTAATTAATTCTTCCTGGAAATTAAGCCTCTAATCCTCCCTCAAATTTTTATACCACTCCATAAACTTATCACCTTCTTTAAGCATATTATCTACCCCATAGAATGTCTTCAGACAGTGCACCGAAATAATTCTGATTACCGGCGGTGTTAAAAAAGTGCAGGATATAACCCTTAGTTGAGGGAAGATCAAACACTTGGGGCAATTTGGCCAATGCCATAGGCAATAAGTTAAGTGAATCGATGCAACGTAAATTTTTATATTGAATGCTTAGAAGCTGACAACCTCTCATAACAATATCGGGGACCACTGTTTATTATTTATCATACTTCTTAAAATAAAATAGCCATCGTACCCTCGGGCGTTGTGCCCAACACATGTAATATTATTGATAAAAGATCGCTTCTTAGCAACACAGTTTAAAAACTGTAGAACACAATCTTCACTCTTGAAGACGTGTTCTCTTACATCACACACAGAACAACTTAAATTAATATTATTTATACCAATACATTTATAACACAGGTGTTGTGCTATTAATAGATCTGGTAAGTGTCCATACACATTATTTACCCCATCCACTTTTGCATCCTGGCGACTCTCAATATCGTAAAATACAACCGTGGCTTTTTTCTGTCTATAGTTTCCACATCATGCACTTGTTTCGGTAGCATGAAACATAAATGGTTGTGAGGTATCATACTACGGCAGTTTACACAATGTATTTCCCCTCATATATGAGGGTTACAATCCTTTGTTAATGTATACACCTTTAAACATAAATTACACTGTTTTCTTGTTTGACATACCATACTCTTATGATTATTGAAACATACTCTACCATAAAATAATCGAATACAGTCATTACATCTTACTAAGGATTTTACATTAACACAGGGAGGCTTACTCCCACACTGTGAACAACCGGCCTGACATTTAAAATCGTGTTTATATGTATGTTCATGTTTCGTACGGCATTTCTCACAATAGTAGCTAGTTGAAAAAGTTGCTGTTAAATTCGTAATTAAGTTACAATGATTGTTTATTAATAGTAAATTAATGGGGCTTTCCCCACTACTACCAACCCTTTCATATATAATTAATTGGTCCGAAAAAAAACCATACACAGTTATTTTATAATCAGTTAGCACACTTTGAAATTGGTGAATATCTTCAATTCTACCGCCTGTGATCCCCGCTTTAACACATAACTTATTAACTTTCGTGTTCATAAAAATGTTCCTTTGATTATAATATTCCTTTTGTTCTTTTTTATTATTTGCCAACCCCATAGCCAGTACTAACGCATGGGCGATTACCGCTATTTTTAAGTACAACTATACCTTTATTGGATTTGATATATTCGTCAACACTGGATAACCCTTGTTTCACCCGACCTTCAACATAGGCATTTGCATATGATGAAAATTAACAAGGAATTGTTCATGATTTAGAAATGATGTATTGGATTGTACACTTTTTCCGTAGCAAGTAAAACGTTTTCAACTTGCATATTCTGTGCCTGTCGAATCGATAACCAAAATGATCTATGAGGTTGATTCTGAATTCTAAAAGAGAGATCCACATGATCATCATTATCAATACCATGCATGAGGTGGGCTAATAACTCTTCAGTACCTTGCATAACTCAAGTTAAAGGTTTCCGTTTTCTGGAGGACTATTAATTTATACTTCTATTATTATACCTTCCTTATTGATTTTTTTGTACATTTTACGTTTTTCACTTATAATTTTAATTTTCGAATCGTTACGTGCTCTACCTATTTGTACGTCGTCATTTAAAACTTCCATGCATATTGCATCGATTTTGTAAAACTATCAAATTGATTCATTTTTATGTATTGACTATAAAGTCGCTATAAATGGATTAGAATAAATTTTAGCTTTAATATATTGAAATCAAATGTAATAAATGTTTTACAGTATTTAGTTTGACACAACCCTAAAATAACGTCTCAACTCAAATTGATTATAAAGTCACTTTAAATGGGATAAAGTTTTGAGCTTTGAAATATTTTACAGTTTGATACAACGTTAATATAACGTCTCAGCTCAAACAGAAAACAACTGCAGTAGAAGAAAAAATGTTCCTCTACTTTCAACACTGTACAATAAACTATTCTCGATGAAATTTTCCGGTGATCGACGAAACTGCACACTACACTAATCACGATGAAATCTCTCCCTGGATAGAACTTCACTCTACGATGGTCAGCGTCCGACTGAAGGGGTGCCACAGAAACAGCCCTGCTTTTATAGACAGTTGTTGACGTCATGCGGAAAACTCAGAATAAAAACAAGATCGGGAAAGAACCGATTTCGCAGATGACAACGGGGAAACCCCAAAATGGAAACAAAACCCGGAAAGAACCGATTTGGTAGTTGATGGCATCATGGGGATATACCTGCAGAAAAACAAAATCGGGAAACAATCGATCGGCTATGGAAAAGCTTCACTGAGCCCCAAATACTGTTTTCAGATTAAGCATCAATATGACAAGCCCTATTAATGAAACAAATTGGTGACCTCAAGGCCAAAGGTCAAATCTGAAGTCAGTTTACTAACTTCGGCCCCCGTGGTAGTAGAATAATGAAACTTATAATGCAATTTACTTTAGTCCCGAGAACGTAAAATCTGCGAGTTTCTTAATTCTACCTGTTGTCGCTTGAAAGATATCGCGGTTGGAATTTTAGACGTAGAATTAAGAAACTCGCAGATTATATGTTATTCGGGTCGGTGTTGTCGAATGTGAAAATAGAATTTCAATATGTCTAGCCATTTACGAGATATACACTGTTGAAATATTTGACATTTACCTAGATTATAGGGTGTGGTATAGATACTTGGTTGTTGTAATCTCTGCTATGTTAAATAAGGTTTCGTAATATTTTATGAAATTTCTACTATGTTCGTAGCCTTTTATACATTGTGAATAAAAACTACGACACAGTGTATCGTACAACCCTGGGAAATCGACTCCTTGCTATCAGCCAGGTACGGGGAAAACGTGCCATTTTCAAGAAACTGACGTCAAGTGTCGCCCTTACTACTATCGACAGTCTTAAACGAGGAAAAGCTCCAGTCCCGAAACATGAATTTTTTAAAGAAGCTATAGATTTGTGGGTGCCATACCTTGCTAGGGTATGTACGGAATGTTTCCGACAAGCCAAAATTTCCCCGATGTTGGAAAAATCCAAATTAATAGTTCTTCTCAAGAATTTAAACAGACAGGGAGGACCCAAAGTCCTACCGCCCTATTTGTTTGCTCAATATACTTGGTAAAACGGTTGAAAAGCAGATCGTTAGTCGTATACAAACAAAACTAAACCTGGAGAATAGCAATATGGATTCCGGAAGGGTCGACACACGGAGAATGCTCTCAACTGACTGTGTGATATAATAAAGGATTCAGCGGCGTGTAGTTACTACACACTTGGCATTTTAATGGATATTGCCGGCTTGTGTGATAGCGTATGGTGGCCGGTGATACTAAATAATCGGAAAGCCAACCCAATTTCTAACTACCTACGGAGCACGATAGTTGATTGTTTCACGTAAAGGAAAGTAGGATTTGAAACACCTGGGGGTGTTGTGACTCGAATTTCGACGAAAGTTTGCCCGTAGGGATCTGTCTGCGGACTGATTTTATGGAACATTTTGTTTGAGGCGTGCTTATTGGAATTAAAAGTAATGGACAGGTACTAGACATGGTAGTATATGCGGATGACCTTGTTGTATTAGTAAATGGAAATTCCAAGAATGCAATAGAGAAGATTGGTGTTCTCGAAATAAACTAGAAATATCAACCAGTAAATCAACATATTTTTACTGGATGGGAAATTAAAACGGAAACCCATTGTAAAATTGAATGACAGAACGATAAGCAGAGTCACTAGTATAACTTATTTGGGTGTCGAAATTGAAGAAGAACTTAAGTTTAATGAACACATAAAGAGAGTATTGGAAAGATCTTTAAAGTCGGTTAATCGTATTATTACGCTGGCAGTGACACATTACAGACTTCAATTAAAGGCAATCAAACTCTATTATATGCTATCTTGGTTGCGATTGCTTCGATTGCCTCGAGTGTATGGTGTCACAGACTGACACAGAATAAAGTACTTGCGGTAAGAGTAAATAGTGTTTAAAGGAAGCTCTTAATCAGGTTGACGGGTGTCTTTAGGACAACTCCTGTGGATTCGATTCAGGTTCCTTTCGGAATTCAACCGCTTCATTTGCAAATAATTAGTCGGGGTGTGCGATATTTCCTTAAAATCGGAGACTCTCGCAAAATTGAACAGTCAGGGGTTTCCCTTAAATCTGTAGAGTAGCTGGATGCTTGGATTGTTCAAAAGTTGGAGAACCAATGGAATGCAAGTGTGAAAGGCAGAAGGCTTTGGGATTTATTACCCAATGTGCATGAAAGACAAGAATTGGCACATTGAATCGGGAGGCTGGTCTCCTGCAGTTCCTTATTGGTCATGGGCCCTACTATGAAACACCTCATGTTTTGGGAGCTTAGATAATCCCTGGTGTGAATGTGGAGAGAAGGTATTGCCGGAACATTTAATTCTATTTTGTCCACTTTTGACGGAAGAGTGGATTGATTTTTGATGTGGTAAATTACATGGTGGCCATTCTACGAAATAACGAATTTTGTAATTATCTGAGCCTGCTATGTAGTCGAATTTCATTTTTTTTTTATCGTTTCATACTTAGTAGGTAAGTATTTTAACGAGAGTGGTCAAGGTTTCAGGACCCAATGGTTTTGATTGACAATGTTTAACTCTTGTAGAGGTTAACGTAAGTTATTGGGTTGAGTTAAGTAGTAATTGTAGAGTTGAAGTTAGACTAGAGAATTCTAAGTAAATTTCAAGTATCCACTTGGGTGGAACAGGCCTTGTTTGGGTGCTTTTGATGCACTAAGAGAGCCTTGGAAATTAATATTTTGTTACATGATATTTTCCTATTATATATTTTGGGCTCATATATTGAATATCTGTGTGGTTGGGATGGATAGCAATTGCCTCAGGAGGTGTTGTCCAGGATTTTGCTTGGTTCTGGTGGTCATTTTATTGGGTTTCAAATTTAATTTTTCATCTTTTTAATGTTTGTTATGTCTTATTCTAGTAGTCCCTAATATTGATCACTAGCTGCTGGGATGGTATCAATTTACTCCAGAGTTTTAACTTAGGTATAAGTTATTTATTGCTGCCTGAGACAGGGTAATTATCGCTCTCATAAGTAATTGATTTATCGAATATAAAAATAACTTTTGTCCAAAGTTAGATTTAGTAAGAAGAATAGAACTGGTCATTATTTAGTACTTTATAGACACGTACAAGGGTTGCACAAAAAATCTAAAAAACACGTCATACAGGACACGTAAGTGTGGCCCGCCACTGTACACCACGTGTTGCGGTTGCCGATCGTGTTTTGTTTTCAATGTGTCATGTGGACCTTCCTCTTCCGTCAGCAGTACCCAGTTCACCTGTGAGTGTCGTGGTGTGCAAGTGGTGCGGTAAAATGGGCGACCTGACAGACTTCCAAACAAGCATGATCGTTTGTACCCGTCTGGTTGGAGCTTCGGTGACAACAGTGGTGACCATTGTGGGGGTATCGACAGTCACTGTGTCCAATGTCACGAAGGCATACACAATGCATGGGCAAACAACGTCTGCAAAGCACAACAGTGGTCGAAAGACAATCCTGTCCGATAGGGACAGGAGGGCATTAAAACGGATTGTAGCAGCTAAAAAGCAGACCACTGCAGTGAAAATTACGTCTGAACTCAATTCCGGCCTACAGA
>JAGDQP010066980.1:0-11210 GCA_022664845.1 Lepisma saccharinum | reverse complement strand
CAAACAAAATTGTTGTTGCAAGGACGAACTATAGCAATCAAGTTGGAGTGAGAAAATTTTGAAAATCTTCAATTATGATTAAGCCCGAAGCAGAAACCTACTATAACATAATTGATTGGGATGTTTCAGTCACAACACCACCTCCAATGGTAACCTCAATGTCAGACGAAGAACCGTTGACAAAGATTGAGATAGAGCCACTGGAATTTACAGGAAGTGAGTGTTATTCTCAAGCAGTTGAACGAGTAGTAAAAGAAGTTTCCACGGCTTCCACCAAAGCTTTTGGTCCTGGAATGATTGTTTCATCAGAGGAATCAAGAAGAAACTTGGAATCCTGGACACTAAGCATGCGTTTCTGAAAGCAGACAATTAATTAATATTATTTTTTAATATTTTAAATGCATATTTTTGGAACAATAAACTTATGGTACAGAAAAGTTACATTTTATCATGTGTTTATGTTGGCTTTATTTTCAACTCAAAGTTGGGACCATTAAAAAAAATCAAAAGATAGAAATCTGAAATTTGGCATTGAACATTCTTTCAACCTATATCAACTTTTAGAAGTAGAGACAAAATATGATATTTACTTTCTTGAGTTATACCTCAGCCTACTGGACAGCCTATGAATAAAGAACTAATACTTCATAATTGTGGTGTCTTTGTATACCTCTCATTAGAGAAGAAAGTGTTAATTATTTAGGAGTTTTAATTGACAATCGTCTCAAATGGAATTTACATATATTGCGCATGACGAATACATTAAGAATACATCTTATGGAATTGTTTATCTTATAGCAATTATTGATAACAAATCATTGCTTATGTTGTACTTTGCTTTTCCACAGAGATTATTAGAATATACTTACAAGGAAGGGTACCTAGGTGTAACACGCCGATTGTGATAAGATTGCACAGACATAGAGAACATCGAAAAAGAAGCGACAAGTATTTTTTTATATCGGCCAACAACCGCATTGAAAGGGTCAAATAGGGGCATAAACATGGGGTCAAAATGAGATTGTGTGGAATATTGAGAGAACGAGAAGAGATATCGGAAAAAGATAAATGTACGAAATACTACCCATAGTCCACGCAAGGCAATGAGGTAGGACGCACCCATGCGAAGAAAGCAGAACATCCGGAAATGGACCAAACACACATTTCCGGATTTCCAACATTGCCACAATTGTGCTACGGAAATGAGCGAAAAGGGTGGCAAGGAGCAGGAAGAAAGAAGAAACGAAAACGGAAAATACGTGTTTTTGTTTTGGGTGCATACGTCGCCCGTATGCGAAAGAGACGCAGATTCATCTCAATGCACGAAGATGGGAGAACACTCAGGAAGGATGCAAACGCCGTGCGTAGAGGCAGCCAGCGAGACAGTACTGCACAGTGGGTGGCATATATATCAGAACATCAATTTGAATTTTTGAATTTTAATTTATTTTAAGGCCTTTAGGCAACTATGGCTCAGGCCGTATGGATGATGATGGGATGAATTGATGGAATGAATAAAGTTGGAGGAAACGGCAGCACCTCGAGAAAAGCCACGCACACGGTGTTTGCCCACCACAAAACATCAAGTTGAGTTGTAGAAAGAACTCATAGATAAAGGATGTCAAGGTCAGATGACGTAGTACTGTAAATAAAGAAAGAGCAGGTTGACGTTGGAATTTCACTCTGGATGCTGTCTGCGAGGCGAGAAGCATATCACAGCAACAATGCAATCTCTACCTGCCATCACACATAGCTACACAATACAGCACGTTATATCTGTCAGTGGAAAGTTGCTGTCGCCCATGCTCATAGTCTTGAAAGAGCTTCATGGTATGTTTGGGCCACGGATTCAACAAACAATGTTCCGCCCACAAAACTTATACATTTGTGCATCATCATCTGGGAAAGTGACAAAACAAATCATTAAGACGTGGTTCGAATCGATGTTCCTCCCACAGGTCGATGAGCAAACGGTAATGTAAGTCGACTCGTAGTCGGGTTATGATCGAGCCGACTTGGCAACAATAATGCCACTGGACTGACAGTGCAACATTATGACGATACCTACGCATACAACTGAGTTAATACAACCTCTGGACGTGTATGGTGTCAGAGTTTGGAAGAACTTCGTACGCAAAGTATCTGATGCAGCACGCCTCCAGGAACTCAACATCAATCTACACAGCAGAGACAATATCCTGACACTTCAATTCCTTGTGCATAATCAACTGTCGTCTCCACGGTATATACGTGTATTCTAATACGCGTGGTTTTCTCGAGGTCCTCCCGTTTCCTCCCACTTCCTTCATTCCACCAATTCATCCCATCATCATCCATACGGCCTGAGCCATAGTTGCCTAAAGGCCTTAAAATAAATTAAAATTCAAAAATGCAACTTGATGTACTGATATATATTCCACCAACTGTGCAGTACTGTCTCGCTGGCTGCCTCTACGCACGGCGATTGCATCCTTCCTGAGTGTTCTCCCATCTTCGTGCATTGAGATGAATCTGCGTCTCTTTCGCATACGGGCGACGTATACACCCAAAACAAAAACACGTATTTTCCGTTTTCGTTTCTTCTTTCTTCCTGCTCCTTGCCACCCTTTTCGCTCATTTCCGTAGCTCATTGTGGCAATGTTGGAAATCCGGAAATGTGTGATTGGTCCATTTCCGGATGTTCTGCTTTCTTCGCATGGGTGCGTCCTACCTCATTGCCTTGCGTCGACTATGGGTAGTATTTCGTACATTTAACCTTTTCCGATATCTCTTCTCGTTCTCTCAATATTCCACACAATCTCATTTTGACCCCATGTTTATGCCCCTATTTGACCCTTTCAATGCGGTTGTTGGCCCATGTAAAAAAATACTTGTTGCTTCTTTTTCGATGTTCTCTATGTCTATGCAATCTTATCACAATCAGCGTGTTACACCTGGGTACCCTTCCTTGTTAGTTGGGGTGCAACACACACACACCTCTCACATAAAACCAGTTGTAACCCAACCGACAATGTAAATGTGATGTTAAAAAAATGTATAACGGTTTTGATGTATTGAAAATCAATTGATTATATCTTTAAATGTATTGATGTATACAAGGTGTGATAAAAAATAAGGTGAATGAATTTTTATAGCAGCAACTGCTGACGCTACATCCATTTGAAGTAATAAGACAAATAGCCTGATCCGTTGAGATAGTCAGTGTCAAGTTTTGAACAAGTTGCAACTTGTCAGTCGGCTTCCAGAGCCGGAAGAGCGAGGTCGTGTTTACCGTTTCTTCCGCGCATCATGGATTTCGAACAACGCGTGAACATTAAGTTTTGTTTTAAGTTGCAAAAAAGTTCCAAAGAAGCTAATGAAATGTTAAAATCAGTGTATGACGATACTGTGGTTACTCTGAAGACTGTTAACAAGTGGTATGAGCGATTTAAAAGTGGAGATGGGTCGGTTGAAGACGAGCAATGGTCGAGACGTCCTCCGACCTCAAAACAGACGAGAACATAAAAAGTGGCAAAAATTGTTCATTCAAACAGGCGATTGACTATTCGAGGGCTTGCCGAAGAACTGAAGATCTCGTACGGGTCCGTGTAAAACATTTTAACCGATAATTTGTTAATGAGATCAGTGAGTGCGAAATTTGTTACCAGACATTTGACTGACGAACAGAAGGAAAACAACACCTTGCTTCTGATCCTCAAATTTTTGACCGAGAGAAAGGTCCCTGTCTGTCCACATACGCCATTTGTCATGGTCGGATTTGTTCAATTATTGAGCAGCACTCAGGAAAACTTTAAAATAATGTCTCATAATGGCTGCATTTGAAACTTTGCTTTTGTCTTTCTGATAATGAGATTTACGGTGTCATGATATCTCACGTATATGACTTCTTTTGACAGAGATTTTCACCGCGTATACCGTCAAAAGCACACAATGAATGACCGTGTGATAATGTAGTTCGTATTTTCCCGTTAGATGGGAAGCAATATTCGCAAAATCACTGGAGGATAAAGTGAGCTACATTCGACAATTCCCTGTGCTTCTGCAATCCGATGATCGGTTTCTGAAAGCAAATTATATTTTTTCCCGATTGTTTGTGCATTATTTTCGTGAGTGGATCAATGAAAATGATATAATTTCGTGAGTAATCCTCAGAATTTTTGGATGGAAGCAAAATGTACAAATTTAGCGGTTATATCGCGAGCTTAAAGTAACATTTTCACAAAGAGCTAACAACCTTCTATTTACTACATACGATTTCTTGAGTGTTTAAAATTTTCGCAAATTCGTGAGTCGCGAAATTCTACTGTCTCTAGTTATGGGTAACCAGACAACAGCAAACTAATGGCAATTCGGGAATAAGACTCAAACACAAGCTGAGACTTCTCTGAACCGCTATGTTATGTAAACTTGTAATGCACAAAACTTCATTAAATTTTAAACATGGGTAAAAACACATATTAAATATGAAAGTTTCCCTCTAAATTTAATTACTGATACCTTTAATTTCAACGATGATACGTCACTACACGGACGTCGACTACACAGATTTCTATGATAAATCTAAATCGCGTAGCTCAAAAGATATGGGGTAAAGGAGAACCTGAAAAAGAACGTGATTAATAAAATAACGACCCGAATAAATACTACGTCTTAATGTAGCAAAACCGCGAAGAGTTTTCCGTATTGGATTGGCATCGGAGAGAGTATTCATATTATGTCTCTGCCAGACTCGCATCGGAGAGATATATGTTTAGTGTATACTAACTAAAGAAACAAAGAGAAATCAATCAAATGGACACAATCAAAGCTTTTATTGATGCTCTGAATCCGTTTTGTTCCAGAGTAATGATGATTTTATTTCCGAACAGTCCAATTTATTTGAAGCCCTTTAGAAGCTACTCGCGAAATATCTAGAAATTGAATCAATTATAACATTATTTATGTGAATAAATAATCTCATTCATCACTCCTTTCAACTTTGTCTCTATTATCTTTAGAGTACCGCAAAGTCGTCACGCATTTGGTTTCCTCCATCGTGGGGAGGGGGAAGAATGATAATATGCAGTATTTAGAGTCCTATTTCAACATTGAATGGTAGAAGGAAACCCAGTGGCGTAACTAGCGGGCCTATTTCAACTTTCAATGATAGAAGGAAACCCAGTGGCGTTACTAGCGGGCTTTGGGCCTCGCAGCAACTTTCAGTTGATGCTCCCTTTAATATCACTGACAAGTAAACCTAGGAAACTGTAGACACGAAGATTTCCTAGAAACGCCTGGAAAGTATAGTGCAGGTGAAAATATTTGGAGCCCCGTTTTCTGTCTTGGTCCATAAAACGATTTACAAATGTTTTTAACCAATCTTCCCACCTGAAAATCACAAGAAATGACAAAGTTCATGGTTATATTAAAATTGTCATAACTTTGTCAATTTTCATCCAATTTGGATGATTTGTTTCAATTGAATTTGAAGCAATCCTCTATAAGATTGACAAGTTTAATTTCTCATTACAGTTTATAGTGAAACCTATTTCCCCACCAATGCGGTTATGGTGAAAGAGCTTTTCCAAGCAATTCCTTAGTACCATGTTCATGTACTAAAATATACTGGCCATGTATTGATAATATATTATACTGTCAATACACGGAAAGAAATAAAAGGTTACTAGCAACCCAAAAATGGGTTAATGTAACAGAGTGAGTTGGTATATATAGAGCCTAATAAGTACAAGGTTACCGCAACCCAGCTAAAAAGGTTAGATCCAGTGGGTTGATTTAACCCTCCACGTAGGTTATTTTAAAGGGTTATGATAAACAACTGTATTTAGTTATTTTAACCCATCCCAACGAAAATTTGTAAAAAAAAATGTGGTAAAACCGTCTGGAAGCAAGTTATTGTTATGATTTACACTATATGTAGCTTATTATGGTTATCTTTGAAAAAAAGAAAAAAAATGCGCGGCGGTCTGGGATCGAACCGGGGACCTCATGCGTTGTAATCCGAAGCGCTAACGACTACACCACCGAACACTTGAAGTTTACAAGCGATAATGAGTGTATTTCACAAGTTGCGCTACTGTGATATTCATTATATGAATCTCAATCTCACTTTCTCATCAATCGAATATTAATAATAATTATATAGCAATACATTCCTAGATTTAGGGTTGCTAGATTACCTCCTAAGCTTTACCTTAACGTTTTGGCGTTGGTACAAAACTTCAATGTGGAAACCCTTCAGAGTTCAATGAACGCCATCTCGTATAGATGAGACTCGGTTCAGCTAACCCTCATCAAGGTTAAAAAATAACTAATTCTCAGAAGGTTAAATTTACCTGCATATTAAACGGTTAGCATAACCGAGCAGTGGGTTAATCATGTTGTTTAAATTAACCGTGTTGTTGGTTTATTCCTTCTTGTACCAATCGTGTAGGTAACTGAATACCCACGAATTGGTTGTTTTTACCCTGATTTCTGTTAAACCTTTTCAATGGGTTACCATTTACCTACAGAATTAGGTACTTTCATGTCTCGAAAAGGTTGTGGTAAACAACCAGTAGGTTATGGGCAACCCTTTTGGTCATTAACCTAGCAAAATCTTGACTTAGTTAAAACTAATTTCTTTCCGTGTATATAATATTTTGAAAAGAGATATTGACATATTACTAATGACCATTTTACTAAATTAAAAAACGGTTTCTTGTTCCATTATTATTTTGTATTTCAAAAAGTTCATTTAAAGTTTATAAGAACAATTTTATAAATTTATTATATAATATAGGAATTGACATTCGCGTGTAAAAGAACTTCGCGTACACATTGTTGTGTATTGATAGATACTATCATTAAATCATGATTTAAATATTGCTATGTTCTTATTTATTGTACATTCACTGAAACTTTGATATTCGCCACATATGTACTGGTATTTATTTATTTACGTGGATATGTATTCTGTAATCTATTTTTGTTAATGGACCTACATGTATAAATTCGTATTCCAAACATAAGTCAAATATTGTAAACACACTGAAATTTGTTTACAGTATTCCCAAATTTTTACTAATAAGATACAGTAAATTAACATTATACATCATCCTTACTGTACATGTACAAATACTTAATTCTTATTGACATTTCCAGATTATATTTTAGTACATGGTTATAATACTAGGCAATTGCATGGAAAGCTATTTCACCATAACCGAATCAGTGGAGAAGTAGGTTTCCCTTTAAACTGTAATGACAAATGAAAATTGCCAGTCTCATAAATGATTGTTTTCCCTTCAATTTATAAAAAACTCGTGCAAATCGGATGTAACTTGACGAAAAGTATGACAGTTTTTATATAGTCATGAACTTTGTCATTTTCCGTGATTAGCAGGTGGGAAGATTGGTTAAAAGCATTTGTAAATCGTTTTATGGGCCAAAACGGAAAACGGGGCTCCAGATATTTTCACTTTCACTATACTTTTCCGAAGTTTAAAAGAAATCGGCGTGTCTACAGTTTCCTAGGTTTAGTTGTGAGTCATGATATTTGCTCCCACCTCAAAGTTGGCGTGCTACACACCGGGGATGATTTTTACGCCCTTGATGAAAAATTATTATACAGTAGAGACTCTGTTATCCGAAATAAAGGGGGCGGGGAGGTCATTTCAGATAACCAAAATTTCGGTTTAAAAAATGTGTATTTTTTTAAAGTTTCAAGTGAAACAATTGAAGCCAATGGAGAGGATTTACTGTTTCTTTTTTTTTCACCAAATCTTCTAACTTTTTCTGTTAGCATTTCAAATTTTATCTTTTTCGATTTTCTGCCGTTTCGGTTAAACACTATTTCGGTTAAAAGTATTTCGGCTAACAGAGGTTTTACTTTAGCCTCAGCAAGGATACCTATATACTGGATTCAAGATTTGGATAACAGAATTAGATCCAATGTGCATTTTAAACAGTATACGACTCACTGGATTACTGATATTAAATTTGTGAAAAATTTCAATTTTTATTGTTTGATCAGATTAAAAATGGACAATACGTTTCTGATATATCAAGAACGCATAAGTTCACTACTTCAGATGAATAGTGTGTGCGTGTGTGGCCGGGAAACCGGGACAGGACTGGTATACCGGGACTGTCGCCCCAAAATGGTTTGTACCACTAACTGGGAAGAGACCCCTTAATTCCTCTTGCTAAGGCTTCAGGGAACCGGCTGGGGTACACGACTAATGTCCAATCCATAAGTTCACGTCGTATTGCCTGTTAGTACCCAAACAACTGCTTGGCGAACGAACATGGATGGTGTGCTCATAAACCCGCATTAGTCGACAGCGTGACGAGTCAGTTGCCTGCACCTCTCCTTTCTTTACACATGATGGTACAAGTAAGGACACATACTCGAAGGCTTCATTGCCAGGAGGAAGGAATGCAGCTGGCAACGGCAGTAGTCAGTCCTGCAGGAAATCAGAGAGTCAAAATGCACGGGTTTTGATTGTAGACTGCCAAGACACGGCAACTCGAACGGACCTATACGTGGCGACTCTCAACTGTTAGTCACTTGCAGAAGAGGGTATTTAGAAGAATTGCAGAATGAACTCGAAAAGATAAAGTGGTGCATCGGAAGATATCTGAAGTTGAGAGGAAGAATTAATAACAGTTGGAACTACTGACAGAGTACACGTTTTACTTCAAGGAACAGAAAATGGCAAACCGACAGGAATTGGCTTTATAATTAATAAAGACCTGAAGTCACGGATCAACGAACTTGAAGGAATTTCAGATACAATCGCACGAGTAGCAATAAAGATAAGCAAGATATACAGTATGGAAATTATACAGGTATATGCTCCTACAACGTCACATCCGGAGGAGGAAGTACAGGAGCTATACGAGGAGATACAGAAGATTTTGGATAATAGCAAATCGTTATACAAAATTGTAATATGATACTTCAATGCAAAAGTAGTAACTAAGTTGAGCAGCGAAACGAAAAAGGAAAACTTTGTATTTGGCAATAGAGACAAGAGAGGAGATAAGTTAGTGGAATTCTTAGAAGCCAACAATCTGTTCATTTCCAATACATTTTTCAAGAAGCCGCCCCAGAGGATGTGGACATGGAAAGGACACAAATGGGACTAAAAAACTAAATACACTACTTTTTATTTAGTGTCTGTTCTGAACAGTTTCAAAATTTCGAGTGATCAAATGATGGTGAGATGAAAGTTAAAACTAAATTCTAGACTTGGCAGAAAGATGCTTATCGGAGAAAAACCGCCAGTTTCAGATCTGGAAAATCTAGAGAAACACAGACAGACATTCTATCTCGAATGTCTGAAAAGATTTTTTGAATCAGCGCCTTGGAGGAGTTAGAGGATGAAGAAGACATCGATAGCAGAAATAAAACACTGACTGAGATAATAAAAGAAACAACCAAGGTAATAGAAGGCATCAAAAAGGATAAGGAGAGCAAGTAGAAGAAACTAAACTATTGATAAAGAAAACAAGGGAAATGAAAGAAGAGGAAAATTACATAAAAGGACTGATTAAATTGAACTAAATAAAACCGTAAGGACGATGATGAGAGAGGATATACGAATATACAGCAAAAATATTTTTAGAAATACAGTAGAGAAAAACAAGAGCCTGAAGAAAAGCAAACAACAGCTCATGATAGGGAGAAAGCAAATAATTGAAGTTAAGAGATCAGACTGGACCATAACACGAAATAAAGAGAAAATTATAAAAATATTTGAAAGTTTCTTCAGAAAATTGTACTACTCCGAAGAAGAACCAGGAAATAAAGATTCTGTAGAAAATGATGTAAAAGTCTCAGTCGTAATGAAAGAAGAAGTAGATAAAGTACTTCGAGGGAAGAAGAACGGAAATCGCAGAAGATGGACTCACAGCAGAGGTATTTAAATGGAGAGGTGAAAAGATGAAACAGGAATTTGCTAAATTATTCTCGATGTGCCTAAGGAAAGAGAAAATACCGTCAAGTTGGAATAATCCTGTTATCATTTTGTTGTACAAGAAAGGGGACAAAGAACGCGTTGAAAACTATACCAATTAGTTTACTGTCAGTTCTATAGAAAGTGTTCACCAAAGTTATTTTGAATCGTATTGAACGAGATTTGGATTTCAACCAGGGAAGGAAACAAAACGGATTTCGTTGTGGATTTAACAAAATGGACCAAATACAAACATTGAATGAAGTTATGGAAAGGGCTAATAAAAAAGAAACTTCCATAGATTTGGGATTCATAGATTTTGAAAAAGCTTGCAATTCGGTCTCCTTGTCAGCAGTACTTAAATCGCTTGAACAGCAAGAAACTGTAAAGGCATACGTCCAGTTACTCAGAAACATTTACTCGTCTCCTATATCTGTCATTATGCATCAATAAAGTGAAAAAATTAAAGTTGGAAAAGGGGTAAGGCAAGGGGATTCAATTAGTCTAAAACTGTTTTCTGCGGTCCTGGAGAGAGTCTTCCAAAATTTAAATTGAGATGTAGCTGGAATAAAAGTTATTGACGAACATATTCATCACCTACAATTCGCTGATGATATAGTTCTGTTTGCTTCAAGTGCAGTAGAACTACAAACCTGAATGGAGGAACTGAGTAATGAGAGTTCGAAAATAGGCCTTGAAACGAATTTAAGCAAAACGAAAGTAATGTACAATAAAGATGCTACAAAGAAGGAAATAAAGATTAAGAGAGAGACAAAAGGCAAGCCATACGTGATGAGTATTGTTACCCAGAGCAGCTTAAGGCATCGAATGCCGATTTGACTGATGAAATAAATAGAAGATATAAAATGGCGTGGAGTTCATTTGGAAGACTGCACTTTATTTTCAAACCAAAGTACCAATGTGTCTGAAGCATAAAGTTTATAATAAATGTGTCTTACCTGTGACGTTGTATGGGTGTGAAACTTGGACACTGAATGCGCAAATGATTCAAAGGTTAAGAGTCACACAAACAGCAATGGAGAGATGCATACTAAGAATAACTAGAAGAGACAGGAATCAAAATAAATGGATTCGCGCACAAACAAAGGTAGAGGCTGTAATGAAGGCTGCGAAGAAGATGAAGTGGAGATCGGCCGGTCACATAGCAAGATGAAGAGATGGAAATCGGAAGACAAATGTACTACATTGGTTTCCTAGAGATAAGAAACGACCGAGATGACGTCCAAATGCAAGATGTGTAGATGAAATTAA
>JAGDQP010066977.1:0-11210 GCA_022664845.1 Lepisma saccharinum | reverse complement strand
ACGATATTGAAAGTTATTAAGTAAACAATTAAAATAAGATGACAAAAGATTATTTGAGAAGAAATGTCCACAGTCACTGTCACGTTCTACGTGCATGTATCGCCATCGCCCAGAGTTACTTTCCAAGAGAGAGAATACCCCATAGTCGGTCTACCAGCTAATAGATTGTACCACGCATCAAATAGGGAAAGTAATATATATTTTTTCTTAAAGGAATTTTGGAAGTTTCGTAAGAGGTAATAGAATGAAACAAAACATTTATTTTATTTAAACTACAAGCTTTAATTTCAGTATAAACTTGTTTAATTCTGAGGAAAAGAGTTACAAAATATAGTCTTGAAAATGGACAAGAATATTTTTTTGTATTTTGTTGAATTTGCGATTACCAATAAATTTTCAAAATTGTATTATGCGCCATTTTTAGAAACACTCAAAACTGCAAAATGTCCTTTGCATAGTCATTGAAACTCGTCTTGCAGTCAGTTGAATTATTTAAAAATATAAATCTGGCATAGTACATTTTACGTTGCAAAAGGTTTGTTAAGCGAGTCATCCATATGTAAATTTGTTACATAATTCGATACTAAGATATGTCATAAATCAATTCAATTCGACACTGTTATGAAAGGAATTGATCCAAGCAAAATATATCATTATAGTTTCCTCAGTGCCCATTTTCACAATTTTATCAACCATAGAGACACAAGGGGCATAGGCATCGGGCGTTGGTGGGTGCTAACTTACATTTAGCCGCATCTCTGATACGACAAATACATCATGTGGAGCTGGATAACAAACTCTTTCTGCTCTGGAAATAAAAACTATCTCTACACAGACTTTGTAACGCCTAACTCAGGCATGGGAATAAGAATATCTACGTTTGCTTCCCTTTATTAAAATTTATGTGCATAATAAGAAATGCAGACAGCAGCATATACACTTCACATGCCCTTAGGAAGGCGGCAACGTTTTGCAAAACATTTGATTACAAAATGGAATTGGAAAAGGCTGAGTAATGTTAATACGGAGCATTTATGTTCTCAACTGAACACTACACAAAATAAACCGTTTTACAAGGATAATTCATATCATAATCTACTTGACGTATCCTAATTTTTATTTCGCACTGTAGTGGTAGTAAAACGCTCACGAGTATTCTTAATCCATAATTCGCAAACACATTCCTCTATATTGTACTTAACCATGATCATACCAAGATCAGTAGATCGACCTAACTTACCGAGGGGGTCCCTAGAGGATCTCACTGTTTTTCACTGTACCTTACTTCAGACGACCAAACTTTTCATGAACACTTCATTGCTCAAACCCTTGGGAATAGTAATATTATTCTTCATTTTCTTGTGCTAGAAGTGCTATTTTATTACACAGTAGTGTACTTACGTCCTGCAGGCATAATATGATCTTTTTTATTAGTACAAAGTGGAAATATGCCGTAAGAAATATAATTTTTGTGTAAAGTAAACAAGTTACATATTAAAAAGTTACTAGGGGAAATATTTTCAGCTATAGGAAGTTATGACATAAAATAGGACATTATTAGTACATGAAATAGAAGATAAAGCAGACATGGTATGGGACACAATGTCCGACATAAAATTAGACATACAATACGATGTGACATAGGAGATACAGTAAGACATAAAGTTGGGCATATAATACAGTGTAAAACAGGACAATATAGATAATAAAGCATTGCATGTGAAATATATAAAATAGGACATACAATCCGTCATGAAATTGAACATAGAATAGAAAGCGGGTTCCCTAGAGTACCCCCAGGCCAGTTTTGTATTATTTGTTTTTTCAGAAAACTTGTGAGCCGATTCTTACCTTTCCAATTCCTTTCACTACGACTAAATGAGGAAGTCATAGCAATGTCAGAGACTAAAGTAAACCCAATAGTTATCGGTCGGCACCAGAAAATCATGTTCTGGGGTCCCTTTGGTATGATAAGAGTTAACTTCTCTCTAGCTACTGTCCACTATAGAATATCAGCCATTCCTAACTAATGTAAATAGATTTTTAACCTTCATCTTGAACCACCATCCTCCGGAAATCCGAAGCAAAATAGCTTATCTCAAATTCTTGTACAAATTAGCTCGTTGAAAATTACGATCATTTTCGCATCCCTATTTTACTAGACTTACACGAAACAAGCAGTTATTTTATATAGTTCTTCCCTGACTTCCTATTATCTAGCGCTCGCTCTTGCATAGGTTACACAAGCTCAACAATGATTTTACAATGAACATTGATCTTTTAGCACGGAAACTTAATTAAATTCAGGCGTGAGACACTTTCTATATTGCCGCTATCTTAAATTTATTTAAAATTAACTTGAAACAAATAGAAAAGTTAAATTCTTACATAGTTTCTTGATATACTTTAAGAACATGTGGTATAGATAAATATATTTCTATATTTGTCCCACCAGACTCATTGGCCCACCAGTATCCAAGAAATACGTACTTTTCTCAAAATGTATAAAAATAATCATACCAACATTCATATTATAACTTCGATATACATTGATACGTAATTCTGCACAACACACAAGCTTGATATATCAATCGATGTCGTGCGAAAATCACACTGAAAATCGGAATTGTTTCTACTTCGACAACAATATTTGGATACCATTTTGACCAGTTCGATTACGTTTTATGTTTTTAATGCACAGGACTAAAATTATCAAACAGACTTTAAAGGAAGAAATGTTTTTTTAATGTCCTAAGATAAACCGGTCCGTAGATATTATGCTTTTCGTAAACGTTTTCTAACACAACTAGTTGCATGCCCAACAATATAAAAAATCATGCAATAATTAATCGCTTGGAATAGAGATAAATTAATACTCAATTTGATGTATTCTTATATAAGAGATATAAATATTAAAACATATTCCTTTGGAAGGGGTTGAGGAACCAAGCTGGACTATTTCACATGGAGTGAAAAATATGCGCATAATCCGATTTTTGAAAATTCATTTCCCCAAAATGAGGTAAACTACTCTAAACAAATTTTTCGATTATACAGAAATGGGTTAGGGCCTTTTATGGTAAAAAGCTTAGACTTTTAAAGGTATCTTCTTTTGAGATAAATGATCTTGAACTTTATAAATTTTATGGACATGGCTGAGGTTAGACATTATTTACCAAAACAGGAGAATACTTAAATTTAAATTTAATAACTTGAATATAATGACTTCTGAATGAATGACTTCTTAGCAGAGGAATTTTGTAAAGAAATATGAATCGGTAATTCGAAAATTTAGGTTCATATTTTCGTGATCAAAAATTGTACAAAATGAAAAAATATGCAAATTTCAAGATTACATTTTGTAACTTTTTTCTATCGGAATTACATAAAATCATACCGAAATTTAAGTTCGTAGTTTAGAAAAAAACATCTGTTTTTGTTTCATTATAATATCTGTTGCGGAACTCGAGTCATTTGAAAACGTGAGTAGACGTCCAATGTAAAAAAACGTCATCATTGCCTCCCGTTTCCCCCCATCTCGTGCTCCCCGATGGAGTAAATAAATGAATGTTTTTTTATTAATTTGAGGTACATAAGAATGGCATAAATTGTTTATTAGTTTAATTACTCTAAAATTTATGCAATTTTTACTGTGCTTTCACAGTTTAACTTAACACTCACATCTTTGAATCAATTAATTTTCAGCTTAAGGAAAGAAACTCAACACGATAATCACTCGCTGAATTATCGCAATAGGTATTAACATGTGACTGAAAATTTCACATTAATTTTGAACTTTAATTGCTACATTATCTGATTTATTAGAGGTATTATATTTAATGGAACAGCTTACGTAACAAATTAAAAACTTTAGTGCACCCCTTATCATACTCATTGTGATAATGCACTCATGTGATATCATACTCATTGAGGAAAATGAAACTAATTTCTCGGGCAACTATACTCTCTTATACAAACCCAGACACGAATCAACCCCCTGCGATACATACGGGTAAAGACAACAAACAATCACACGAACTGAGAGAATTCAACTAGGAGCAAAATAATTAGGTCATCTGGGTCACCTCGACTAGATATTTAATCTCTTCCTGTATTAAAGCGCCATTTTCCAGACAAGATATTTTAAAGCAAATAATAATGAATGGTTTTACTTTCCAACGTTACACTTCTTTAGAAGCTCAGCAATTCATTATTATTGTTGATGATATTCACTAGACATTCTGGTATTTCAGAATTGTCTTCATTCACAACTTTAAAATTAACGCAATAATTATAAAATATAGATAGTTTAGGTATTCGGACGCATGCACATGGGCATCAAAATTACGGCAATCACCTGGCAGAACACATCGGCCACAGAGGCTACGTTGAACAGTCTTCACTTAAGCGATTTCTTGCCCTGCTGATACGATTGTACAAAGATTAATCAGCTTTGTTTCTTTTCGCATTCCACAGAAATTGAATATCTTAATTCAAGTCAGTTCTCGACGACAACACCTCCTTTAGAAAGATTTATAAAAGGTACACTTTTCATTGTACCAGTCCGTGTGTTCTCCAAGTAAATTTTATTTATTTATCTTATTTAAGCTTATTTATTATGGCGGGGATCATGTTGCGAAATCTTATTTTCTACCGAACAATTATTAATCATTTAAATATATTGTAATGAGTATGCTCAACAATAGATTAACATATACACAGAAATACATTAAAATATTGAGGCATGTAGGCCTAGTTATATCTAGTTATTTACACACACATGCTTATAAAATACACCTGGAGGAAGTGTACATTAGCACTATATTATTTATCATAATGATATATGAATTACCTCATAAGTTGAATATTTTTCTGTTTAATATAAAAATATTATTTAATATATCTTGGAACATTTTCGCTTAACTTCTAATTTATCCCTAATGCATGTACTACTAAATTTATGGCCTGTAATGTTCCTCAGAATATTGTGTATATGTTCTACTGGATAGGGTCATCTATGTTGATCAAGTAGATATTGATAGGTCCGTGTCGATAGATCTTCTCTCTGGCCGAAAGAAAGGCAATAGAATAAAATGTAACCGTAACTATCCAGCTTCAATACCCTTGTCTTTTAATTTAAAAAATAAATAAATTGGACTGCATTACATAGTATTCTATGTTCTTTCGTATTTATCTCTTTCAGAATTTAAAAAAAAAAAAAACTTTTTTTTAGAATACATTCTGCACGCATGTCTTGTCATCTTGAATCTTACGTTATCGTGTTTGTTTGGAGGAATATGTAATTTGCTAAATTATTTCCAGTGTAACAAGTAATAACTTCAACATATGAGATCAATATGTATTATTTAGCTGGTTGCTGGGGAACAGAGTGAGATTAGAATTATTTGAAAATATTTTTTATCAGTATAATATCTGAATATTTCTACTAACGAAACCATAAATGTTATATACATATTCCTGTTTGTCTCACGATTTAATATCTTAATTTTCAACCTACACTGGAAACACAATTGGCCACCTGAATTGCGTAATATCCCAGGTCCAACAGAGTATTTTTTTTCAGGAGGAACAAAAACAGCCCAAGGACTTGGGATGCTATTCTATTCAGCCGAAATTATTTTGTATTAGAAAAAGGTTTTTAGTTGCAATTAGGATGTCCTATTATGCATGCGGATAGCCCTTGGAACATACATGCCGTAAAAACAGAAAAATGAAAACAAGAAAAAAGTGGACTTGTGATGATTTGCAATTCAGGTCTTCAAAAGATCTTTCATCTATTTCTTGTTTCAATGTTTGGATAAGGAATAGTAATAGTCTGGTATGTTATACTTGCACAATCCAATCATATAATTAGTTAGAGAGTAACATGTGAATTTGACCTTAGCATATTTTATGTTTTAGTTAGACTAAATTGCAATACAACTGAATGATGCTTCTTTATTTCCAATTTCATATACGAAAAACGGCAATATCACAATCTCACGTTGCTAAACCTATTAAATAAAAGCTTTTCATTTACAGACAACCTTTGTAACTAATTTTGTTTACGTTGAATTATTAAGCTACTAACATTGAAGAACACACAAAGATCAATTCCACAGACAAGACACGAATCAACAATCATACTATTCGTGAAGTGTAAACTACAGGTATAGACCACTGGAGTACTGCGGTCGGTGTTTACAATAGAAAGCAGTAATTTGTTCTGATATTAGCTATCATAGAAAGGAGAAACAACAAATTATCCTTTAAAGAAAATTCAACATATGTCGCTTTGAAGTTTGGAGTTCATAGAACTATCGGTTACGCAACTTCCCCAGGAGTTTGTTTTTTGATCTAGCGATGTGTAATCTGTTTCACATAACCCACAGGAGATATAACCTTGTATTCTCATTTCCTTACCAACTTCAAGTTCAGAAAAAGTCTGATGATCTCCTATTTCCTATTGAAAATTCCTTGGGCAACTATAGCACAATTTTATAACGCGCATTTTTGTACATAGCAGGCTTTATTTTCATAAAGGACGCATACACACTTAGATATTTTCTAGAACATGGTCTACATCTCCGTTAAAACTGTTTTTATCTTCAGTATAAATTAGTTAATGTATTGGTTGAGAGTTACAAATTTATTTTGTCAGTACTTTGTGGTATATTAAGAGACAAATGTGCTTTCTACCACAAGGGTAAGTATCAAGAATGCAAAGAAATCAAAGGGCTTAATTATGGTCAATTAATCATTATTTACCATGTAACTTGCTTCATATACACCATTGCAACCTTCAAATGCCATTTTCCAAGTTTTCTATCGCATTTGTTACAATTGAAACCCATTGTTCAACCAGATATAAGAGTGGATTATATTTTCTAAGTACCAACGTTGTTGACTGAAATTTGATAAGGGCCTCCATTGTTTTAAACTGATAAAGTTTATTTCATGAAGCTCTCTTAAAATAATTTCAACCTATGACCACGTGTTTTCTTTGAAAACTCGATGTTCGGCGAATTTCTAAGGTCACCCAGAAGCAGCATGCAATATGTAACAGTTATAGCACTTTGTAACAGTTTTATTTCAATTTATCGTAGCTGAGAAGGGCGAACAAATTTATAATTACAATATTTTGAATACGTTGACATTATTCAAATATTTGAGTGTCAAGTTAAAGCGAATTGTAAATCATATTTTTTACATATAATGTACTCAAATATGATATATTTACCAGGCTTGTAAACTACCGTTATTTATTTGTCAAAAATGCAACGTTTACAAGTTCAATTGCCTTATTCCAAATCAGTTATAGTATTTCGTATGCTACTGTAATATAAACTTCGCAAGTCTTTCTCATGGTTACTTTGATACAAGAATTTGAAGTGCTTTAATTTGCACTTTTAATAAAGTCTGGTTAACATGTCGCATAACTCGTTGCAAACTTCATCGTGAGAAATCTCCCTTAACCCTCCATTGCAGTATTGAGTTTTAAATCGGTTTCGCCTAGATTAAATACCACTCTGTGATTCATGGAAACCTGTCACTAGTTCGCGATTAGATTATTATAATTTTTAAAGTTAATTAATCGTTCAAGAAAGAATGATTTATTGCCATATATTTCCAGAAAAATGTATCCTTAGATATTAATATATTTTCGTAATGAATCTAAAGGTTGACGACAGAAAATTTATAATGCTGAGTTAGGTGTACACTTTATATTAAACGTATTCTAGGAAATTCTAAGCATACACTTATTTTTGAATGATTTGTTTAATTTATCTCAAAGACTCAATAATTTACATTTGATATCACTTTGTTTTAGATGTCTATGGTCTATAGTTCTTGTACTCATCTCAGCGTTTAGCATTTCGATAGTATCAAGTAGCTGGGAAAAGTTTCTGCTAAATCCAACCGTTACTTATATCAATGTGGAATACCTTGAAAATGAAAAACACAAAATGGAGATGGCTGCATTTTTGTGTCCAAAGGAATTTACTGATCCTGAGAGAGTAGATCATTTTATGAAAGTGTAAGTAAAATTCACCAAATATTTAAAGCTTCGAGCCTCTGTGAAGCATCTGAATCGACCGAAGTGCATAGCATGTGTGTATATAAATAATACATTTACAATTTTGAAAGCCTTCTTATAACATAACCTTATACACTCGTCATCTTTTATGGATACTTCACCTAGAGTGTTTTGTTACTCTACTACTTATTTCAATGTGTTTATAAATTATCAATGTTTGCCTGTTGGTAGTACGAACTAAGGACAGTAATATCTTCTGAAATTTGTTGTAACTTATATGTTAGAGATTGTATCTAGGTTTGACAGAAACCCGGGAATTGCAATCTAGAACTCTCGCACATGTCTTAGTAAGTGGGACAAAAGAAGCTTTAATTCATCTTACTAAGATTTGAATTCAACGAGCAGGGTAGAACCCTAAACACTTATATAGACCTTCTCGTCGCGGGAACTGCTTTATCCAAGTGGATAGAAGTGAATGGACAACTCGTCATTGTGATTTGCAGACAGCATTGTGGGTAAAGTGTCTGGATTCTCTTCTCTATCACATGGTGCTACAGCTAAACAAACTACCTCGGAAAACACCATTGCCCTGAGGATAGAATGTAGGTAAAATGGGCAGAAATGAAATTCAAATGTTAAAAATACCTTTAAATGTAAAAAAATAAAAAGTTCATATTTTCTAACATGTTGGAAACAAACACAAACGAACAACTTCAAGAGATTTCTGGCATGAAGGTAACAAAACGTGTATTCGCTCGACGGTGTACAAATGCTTGTTGTCGGTGCTATGATCAGCCGAAGCTTTAGAAAAAATGAATTTTAGAATTTTATATTTAAAATGTTATTAACAAAATTTTCGGCTGCTCATGCTTATTTCGGTGTATTATTACTTCAGAACATATCTGAAAAATTCCTAATTTTATTTCGGGATTCTTTTGAGCATAAAATTCGATCATGGTCTATTCACAAATGTATATTCTAAAATTGTGCAATGGATGCTCAAAGCATTCCCGGAAGAAATTTGGAAATTCTCATAAATGCTATGAAGTATAAGTAGATCGAAATAAGCATGGATGTGACTAAATTCAAGCACGCAAAAATAATTCATTTGCCGGAAGTCTATATCGCCAACATACCTTCTTGTAGAACGATATTTTTAAAAGTATGCGTGGTGCATAGCAAGCCGGTAAAATACATAAATTTCAATGAAAATTTGGTTTATTTGCTATCTTTAAGAAATACTGTAATTGCTCCGTTAGATGACAGTAATTATGTTTATCATCTGTGTTATTACGAAGACTCATTTATCGCGCATATTTCAATCCACCAATGGAATATCAGTCCTCGACAATAACAAACAAGAGCTAAAGTTTAATAGAAACTACTCTACAGACTAGGAAAAAGGAAGACCACTGCAAAGAACAGGAAACAGAGTATGTAACACTGAATATACAGAAATTAATGATCAGGAAGATAGCAAGGGAGGATGTGCTGTTTTAGGAAAGGATTACCTATCTTGTTATTAGCGGAATCAAGGAAAAGTGTAGGTGGAAGAAAAATATGTAAAGTTTCAGCACGTAGAAATGAAGCTGATAAATTATTTAGAAGTATCTTGAAGTGAACCTCTCCAGAATTGGATAACCTGACCGCAGAGATGGTTAGAATGTGGAAATTAGAACGTGAGAAAATAAGTTACCAAATGATTCTCAATGTACTTCATGGTGAAACAAGAACCTGCAAGTTGAAACAACGCTCTTATTATGCTATTAGACGAGAAAAGTTATAAAGAATAAACTGAAAGCGGCATTCGGAGTTGTGCTGTGGTTTCATGTACTGCTGTTTCATTGAAATTAATGCTTCATCACTAACCATCAATCTTTGTGCTTGATGTCTTCAAATTTATCATTTCAGTAACGAAACGAAGCCTTTTACGCACTGAAAGTTACTTAGGAAAGCTATTGGAACTTTGTTTTGCTAGTTTCATTTCTGACTCACTGTCATCCTGGAGAAAGCACTCGCTGTGTGGCGAGCGTTCGTAAGATCCACATAATCTATATCATCAAATATATATGAAGTACTAACTTATATCGGCTTTCTAACTGGTCATAACATGGTACACATTAAGTTTGCAGCGTATTGTTTTAAACTACGGTAATGGATATTAGTGTTGAGAGGGTACTTTATAGCTAGTGATCAAGTATTTTTGACTTAATGCTACATTACAATATATTTAGTGTGTGAAAGTAAAGACTTAAAACGTACAAGGAAATTCTTGTATAGTAATATTTCCCATAATATAACAAGTCCTAAAAGAAATGAAATCTGTCCTATGAAAATAAATGTCTATTGCGACAGACGTGTAAACTATTTATGCTATTGGAACATGCAGTAAAATGCTGTAGACCTGCATAAAGCCGATACAGCCATTATTCAGCAAAGCACGCGAATCACGCATAGATTCAATTTCTGTCTTCCTTGGTAAGGTAGTAGATATTATTTAAACACTACTAGAAACTAAAACTAATATTACATTAATTAAAGTATTCAAATTATATAAGTCATACTAAATTGTGAAAAAAAAATCAGCAACAGAAATGTAGAGAAATTTGTTATTACCATCGGATCTGATCTAAGTTAACACAATTATTTTTGTTTTATTACAGAAATCCTTTTGTGTACAGACACCTTTTATGTACAACAATCATTTGCAAGGAAAGCCGAAATAAGTAAATTTGTGTAAAAAAATTATTCAATAAATCAAGACAACGTACTCTTATTTACATAACATATATCAAATTTGTAAAATCATATAGAAACTTGAACATTGTATCTTATTGAATACATGGTGCACGCCTGACGTCACGTAGTATTTATTGTGTAGTCATTTTATTTCTACGTCACAATTTTATGAGGACAGTTCACCACGGACCACTGGTTTCCATGTAATAACATGCAATCCAGAAGTAGTTTAAATAGGTTAGTATAGAGGAAGCCAGGATCATTAGGCTAAAATGAAACTTTTACATTTAACTGAAAAACTTTTAGATTTACAAAAATATTGCCCATAATTAAACATGTAGCTAATGGAAATATAATTTATTTAAAAAAGAATGATCGAAATCGGATAACTCGTAGTCGAGATATGTTGATTTTAATAAATAGCGCCGGCCGC
>JAGDQP010066976.1:0-11211 GCA_022664845.1 Lepisma saccharinum | reverse complement strand
GCACCAACAATTTGCCCTCTTTGAAATTCTGAGAGGTCTCCCATTTTACACTACCTCCGTCTGCTGCAGCCACTGTACACTCCTGTTCCACGACGCCTGACGTAGTATGGAGACCGACCTAACACACCACCACCAGCCGTCCGGCGCTGCGGTCGCCACGACACCACTGCCAACTCATACATCTGACGTGTTCCCAACTACAGGTGTTTCCATTATTCTGATAAGCATCTGTACATCTTGACAGAAAAAGTACTAAATCTTGACAAACGTAATGTAAATTTAATAAATAGAAAATGACATAACCAAGTTCCGATAGCGTGACCTAATAAATCCTTCACGCTGACTGGTTAACACCACCTGGTAAATGTCCATGATGTTATTAAGTTCCGGTCGGGGTGACTAACCTAGTGTTCGTTCTCGTATATACCTAGTTAATGCTTATTCTTCTGTAGGGTAAATCAGAGTGACTTTGCGCACATTTTAAAAAATGGTTATTCTAAGTCCCATGATGTACTTAAAATAAAAATACCTAATTAATATGGTGACCAGTCATTTGTTCTAATCACCCATCACTCAAATGTTAGATTTCTTTTTTTGTAAAACATTGCATCGTGGCGTCTATCCCGTAGGCTATGGGTGATACACCGCACCTATAAGGGTGATATGCCGCAGATCATAAGATCAGACTAAAAAGTGATTTCTCTACCAAGACCTATGTTCCAATTGCCTTCTGGAAACAACCTGTCGCATTATAGAAGAGGAAATTAAGCTATACAGGCATACTTTATATTTTAGTTTATATTATTTGTCTAATATCTACTGTAGAGTAACCACAATGTTACAATGTAAGGGAGAAGTAAAAGTTAAAAAATCATGGGGTATGTTCAGCATATATTTTAACTGAAATATAGGCCCTACATGTTTAAAAATCTGACTCGTTTCAGTACACAGTAAAAAATAGCTGTGTTAATTCAACACAATGCGGTGTCCCAGCGTGACTACCACTTTTGTGTGTTAAATCAACTCAATACACGGTGTTGATTTCGGGTACTGGGAGAAAAAAAGTTACGGCTGCAGCCAGATTTGAATAGGAGTTGCTCAGTTAGAATTCGAGCGTCTTACCGACTTCGCTAAATCATCAGACGGAAGAAGCACTACACTGAAACAATATAGAGGATAAAAAATGTTGCTGAGCCCCAAACACGAAGAAATTCTCACGACTTATCTCATGATTTAATCACTTTTCCATTGGTCAATTAAGAATCACAATCCCCATTCATTGAGAATACGTTCCATTTCTATAAAAGCAAGCGCAGCATTTGACATGTTACGATAAGTAAGCAAGCAGTAATGCTGCTCAAGTGTTTGGCTGTCGCCATCTGCTTGCTTTCATAGAAATAGAATATTCTCAATGAATGGGAATTCCGGTTCTCAATTGACAAATAGGAAGTGATTAAACCATGGGATAAGTCGTGAAAATAACTTAGTTTGTTTTGGGGATTCAGCAACATATATTTGATCCCGTACACTGTTTAAATCTATAGTGTAGTCGTTTAATTCAAATGTTGTTCAGTAAATATCGTTTGCATCTAATGCCTAATCTGTCTGACGATTTAGCCACGTCGATAAGAAGCTCATCTTCTAACTGAGCAGCCCACGTTCAATTCTCACTGCGGCCGTAACTTTTTTCACAGTACCGAAATAAACACCGTGTGTTGTATTGATTTAACACACAAAAGTGGTAGTAACGCTGGGATACCGCATTGTGTTGAATTAACACAGATATTTTTTAGTGTAGAATTCAAAAATAAATTTACAAAACGAAAAACAAAAAGAAGTCAATTAACTTAGGCTACGAAATGTCTCCTGCCTACGTCCTTGCAATTTCTTCTTTTAACCTTTCTGGGTTCCACTGTCCACAGGGTTTTACCCCTGTTTTTCTTTTGTAACATACTGGTATTTTAAATTCCAAGAGGAAAATTAATGTATTTTTACTATTTTCAAAATTATTGTTTAAAATAATCACAACTAATTAAATAGGCAGAAAATAAACGCATAAACAAGTGTGTTTAGTTTTCATAAACATAATATATTTATAACGTATATATAACTTCACTAACAATGTTTCATAATTCATCTCAAATAATAGGCCCAAATTCGAACCGTGCCGCGTGTCTTCCTTATGAGAGTAGTGCGGCATGTGTACCGGATTTCATGGCGGCGTTTCTCCCCATTCTCTAGGATGAGACGCAGCACCTCGTGACTCGTTGACCTTGAGAAAACCAGGATGGCTAAACTAAACTGACAACATTTAGAACAGAACTTACTGTTGCTGCAAACCTCACAAACTCATAATAGTACAATAGACCTCATAATAGATAGACTTAGAAAGGCTTCTCCATTTCTGGCTGCGGTAAAACTAATAGACTTTTGTTCAGAGCGCGTGATTTTGAACCCATCCGCTAGGTAGCTCGGCTATAGACGTCATATTCTACTACGACGTCTGTGGCAGAGGTACCTAGCGGATGGAAACAAAATCGCGTGCTCTGAACAAAAAACCATTAGTTTTAGCGCAGCCAGAAATGGGGAAGCGTGCTGAGTCTATCTATTATGAGGTCTATGGTAGTATTTTACCGTCAAATACGAATTTACTGTAAGGTGAAAAAAAATATGAAGGGAAAATATAAGACTTACCAAAGTTAAGGCGCCGTACAATGTGTAAAAAGAAACACACACACACACACACACACGACCACTTCACTTTTTCTCTCACGTCTATTGCGCTCCTGCGTTTCGCATTCGACCGCACTCTGTCGACAATTCCCATTACTAGAGGGGTGGGTGCGCATACGGCGACTCTACCGATATTAGCCTATGACTCACCACCTGAGGAATCCCGGAGGACATCCGGTCAGGAAACTCCCGTACGACCACACACTTCCGGTTGAGGAATACTCACGACACCATCAACTTCCGCTCGGAAAACTCCCGTCCTAACTGGTTGAAACCAGTTACGAATTATGCTTGTTCTCTCACGTAATTGTGAGAGAATTAGTCAGTCTAAATTATTTGTAAAGTCTATGTAAATATACCTATATAAACAGCGTAAGTTGTATGTAAAGTTAGTTGGTTTAGAATTCTTGAAGTGGACGGAGCTAAATAATAAAAGATAGTAAGGAGACCCTTTTACTTGTTTCATTGTCTTGTCTTCTCCCTTTCAGCATACATTATCCTTTACATGACATTCTACCCTCTTAAAAGAGGAGCCCACGCTCTAGGAAATATTTGTGTACCCCCCGGGTTGACAGTTCTTACTAATCATCTTGCTTTTCAGGTTCAAATTCCAAAAATCTACGCCCATAATCGAAGAACTAATTCAGGGCCTCACACAGAATTAATATAGGTTTATCCGGGGTAACAAGAGACCCACTCATTCTTTACAATCCAAAAGAGGAGTGTTTGTCAGATGTTTGGGTATACGTTGCATTTTCTAGAGTAAGAACCTGTGAAAATTTAACAATTTTATAAAATGAAGAAAGGACCTGTTAATGTGGTTTGTAAGGAAGTTTTACAAAATGTACAACGTTTAAATTTAAGTAAAATGTTACTTTAGTTATTACATATATTTCAGTTAATTATTTCAAATTTGTTTAATTATAATAGTGCTAAATTTATTTAAACAAAATTCACGTAGAAATATTTATACTACTTATACTTGTATTTCATTTATAACCAATAACTTCATAAATACTTTTAATTTTACTTCAACAACCACGGGGAAGATCAGGTAGGAAGACATAAAATAAGCAGAGAGTGTATTTCAGGCACCAAGCTAAACGCTTCACATTATACACAATCGGTAAATTTCAGTTTTCGTAAAACTCCAAAGCTCGCATATTGAAAAGAGTATGTTGTATAGACTTGTAAATAATTTATTATATGCATATAAATGCATATATATATTAAATAATATATATTTAGAATGCATAATACTCTTATCCTTCGTATTATTTATAGAAAAATTATTTTTAATAATTTTTAAAAAATCAAGAAAATTTGAATTGGGATTTCCCTATTCTTGTTCGTGGACAATTCTTAGTCTATTTAAGTCAGGTTACCCCTAATATGAATCATTGATTTACTTAGTTTGACTGCGTTAACTATACGAGTCATAATTCTTGTATGTGTAATGCACATGGCGATTATAATAGTAAATACGGCGGAAGTCGAAGAGCGTCTCGCGCTAGGAATTTGAGAGGGGATAATGTAAAGATACATGACCGTACCTAACCTTACCTAACCTCCACTTTCCCATGGTCACTAATTTAAGATAATGTACGAAAAATGCAAGAAAGCAATTATTAATAATAAATATGAACATATAAAAATATATTTTGAAAGAAAAAAAAGAAAAAATGTTGACCCGAAGGGGGTTTGAACCCGGGACCTTTTACTCAAGAAGCGAACGTCTTGACCATTCGGCTACGAAGCCGACCTGGAAAATCTTGGTTTTGTCGTTGTATTTACAGTGTGGAGCTTCAGAGCCTGTAAGTATGACGTCATAGATGATGACGACTTCCGCTGTGTTTACTATCTTAATCCTGAAGTGTGTAATGCTACCCTAGTAGCACACAAATGTTGAAAAACGATGGATTCAACATTAGTCCTGTTACGTAATTTTAACGTTGTATATGTACCTAAATGTCCACCTGTTCAATGGGTTTTTCGACGTCTAGAATCAATGTAGTTTTCAACGGCAAGAAGTAGACGATGAGCAATTTTTTTTTAAACGTTCTATTTTCCCACCTGTTCAACGCCTCTAAACCATGTTCTTACGCGTCTGTAGTGAGATTCGAAGTTGGAACTTTCAGTCAGGTCCGTCATTTAGGGCCGGCAGGGAGGGGCAGTTGCCCCCCATGAAGTTTGCTGAAAATTTTTCATTTCAAAATTCGCATTATAAAAAAAAATTATGTGAGTCATGCACTGTGATTAAACAGATTCAATTTACTTATATTCCAATGAATAGTTAAAAATAGTTTCATTCCTAACAACTATTTGCATCGAAAAATATTCCCACTTTGTTTTCCGTGTTTTAAAGCAAGCCAATAAAGTAACAGATATGGCATATGCAAATACACCTCAGTTTATTTCTGTTTTATTTTAAATTGGTCCTCGAAGGTTACATATTTGTAGCAATTAGTTTACAGAAAAGAAGACAATCATAACCTGTTTTGTTAATCCACTGCTTTCATTTTATTAAAGAATTTTCATTTGGCACCCTACATCTGCATACTTTCTAGTTTGTACACTTGCATTTGTGTTAGTTTACCTCTGACAGATTTTTCAAACGAGTGCAGATACGCATTAAAGAGTGATTTATTTCTTTTTTACGAGAAAGTATTTTCATAAAAAATATTGAATTTCAATCGAAAAAAGCAGTTTTTAGCGAGACATTATAGCTTTCTATACAAAATGTGACCTTTTGAGATGGAATTATGATGCTTAAAGAATGCTTTTTATTTTTCAAGATTTAAAGAGAGATTTATCATTCTTTTAGAATGATTCACAATGCAGCATAGGTACTAGTCAAGTTTGTTATCAGCCTTTTTTTTTACTGCGAAGTGTGAAGTTAATCGCATTTAGTTAAATATGACAACAGAAGACTTGATAACTTTTTTCAAAGACAACAATATGCGAGATAACATCAGGAGGAAGATATAAATAATAAACATCTTTGAATGTTGTTCTCAAGTACCTGAAAGGAAGATAAAGACTCTTTCGAAGGCGTTATAAAGTTGGATCGTTGACCTGGGTTTAATTAACGCTGAATTCATTTTTTATCTATATATTAAAAGGAAGAATAATATTTTCCCTCTTCACTTCTGAATAAATGCCCTAGTTTGCTTCCGTTTTCCATTTTCAACAATTTATTGAGTAGTTTTTATTTTCAAATGATGAAAATATCATCTCAAAAGAATGAAAATTTCCGATGGACTACGACTGGAAATTCATCAAAGGAGATTACTTTCCCATCGAAAAGAACTACAATAGAATCACATATTTATTCGAGCAGAAGTTTCTAACCTTAATTCTTATGAAAATTTGCTGTAATGACTGGTCACTCTCTCCGCTCTCGAAAGATTAAATATTACGCTCTACTCGAGCGGAATATCCGTAGCTTGTGGTGTGTAGGTTGATTTATACATCGAAAATAAATGCACTGTAAAAAATTTCGAAAACATTCCTGAATAAAAAACCTTGGCTACCTGGAAATTTCCAATAACATGACTAGTAAAAACCAAATATCGTTCAGTTCCTCAACGATGCTGGTAGGGAAAAAGAAGAAGCGACTTTAGAAGTCTGGCATCTTACAGACTGAATCACGCTGCCAATCACAACAATACTGTAGAGAGTATTAGAAATACGTTGCCCGGACACCAAAAACATAAACTAGATTACTCCTACGACTTACGCTACGTTGTAATCACCTTTCTATTTGTCAATTAGGGATCGGAATACCCATTCACAGAGAATATTTCCCATACGTGCGAAAATAAGCGATCGAAATGCAGGCAGCAAATACTTTATTAGCATTGTTTGTATGGTTAAGATAAGAAAACGTTTTCTCTTCTTACGCATATGCACAAATCACACTGGAACTGAACACTGAGACATTCCAATAACGTAAAATAAATTTAGTTCTTTCCCAGGTTTCTTGGCAAAAACTGTAAATACTGACGTCTCTCAGAAATATTAGCGGATATATCAAGAAACTTCTCGAAGATATTTAACATTGCTTAATGATCCGACTGGTCTGATTCCTGGAAATGATTATAAACCATTGTTGGGATGTTCAAATAAATGACATAACACAGAAACCATTTTCTTCTGCTGTTTTCGCCATCTTCAGTCACTTTCAATCTAGTTGCGAAGTTTCTATCTAGTACAGTAATATATTATTTCATTATGTCTGGAACTTCTCCAGAAACTCTTTTTTATTCCTAGTACTTCATCGGAGTAGTTCAATTGATTTTTTAAATATTTTTATAGTTTATGGTTACCGTCTCATCAGTTCGCTTAACCTCCAGTGATTTTTTCCTCAAGCTCAGGAAATGTTCGATTTTCTTCAAACTCTGTTTTCAGCGGTTTCTTTCCTAACAATATTTGTGTTACATTTTCGTACATTTTTCCTTAAGGTTTTATTTGTTTCTAGGTATTCAATTCTCGTTACGGTATTTCCCCCCCTTTTTATTTCCCTTTTTCATCAAACGTTTTGTTTCTTCCGAGATTTTACTCTCTTTTATCAAGTCTGCTATTTCTTTTGCTGTCTCTCATATTCTCCCAGTCAGTATATTATTTCTGCAATTGATATCTTCTTAATATTCCATCTCATCCCAGGTGCTAACTGTTGATTAGTTCTATATCGGATTTCTGTCTGCTTTTCCCTAGTTTTTTTTTTAAATCTAAAATGGCTGCTTCTCTCTGAGAACCTTTTTCTGTAATCTAGTGTTTATTTTACTTTGATCTTACTATTCTACGATCACTCGAGATTTTGAAACTGTCCAGAACATACATGGTTTGAGCAATTTCCCTTTTATTTGATAGAATACAATCTACAGTAGGCTTGCGGCTATGCGGTCTCCGTACTATCCGGCCTAGTTTTAAAAGAATACAGCATATTCATACTGTACTGTGTACTTGATTTTTTTGAGTCATACATTATAAAATTTATCTTAAAATGTGTACAATACTGTAATAAATTATTTATCTTCCTTTTTATGTAATAAATTATTAAAACGTATGATACAGTACATAAGAAATATTTATAAAGTACTGGTGTGTACCAAGGGTTCGAAAAAAAATGAGTAATAGTTGGTTTTGGTATAAAAATGGTATTTTTAATGGTATGGGTGAGGCAGAAAGTGTGTACAAGTATTTATTGAACTCCGGCCTATCCGGCTTTTTTTTAATCCTGCCTGCGCTTCGGTCACATTAGGCCGGATAGTTCAGACTCTATTGTATTTTGTTTTAAGTTCCACTTCGGCTTTCCTATGTTCCCTTCATCAGAGTTATCTTCTTAAAACATGCACTCGAAATTAATACTTTATTGGCTTCTGAAAACTCCATTAGTATCTCTTCTCTCTCCTCATTCTTCTCTGCTGTTTCTTTTGCCAAATCCAAACTTTTCCACTTTCGTGTCACTGCTCCGCTTCGTCTCTATTTTTGCATTGAAGTATCCCATTGCTATCGCATAATGCGGTTTACTATTATGCAAAATCTTCTGTATATCTTCGACTTCTAATGCAAAGATTCCCATCCTCCAACCATCTCAAACCCGTAAACTCTCCCCAGCACTTCTTGTGTACTAAACTCCTTTCGGCAGATTAGATATGTGTGTATGATTGCTTGTATTTTATACCGCTTAACTTATTCGCCCTTAATTCCCTTAGAGCCTCCCGAGCACTGCAGTAGCATAATTGATGGTATAAGTACCAAATACATTGTAAGTTTCTCATATGCATACCGAAGGATCGACCTGCACCAATTTTTTCACGGCTGGTTATTACACCATGACTGGTTCCAACATACTAGGGCAGTCAGAAAATAAGGTTCACTAATTAAAGCATAATTGTATATTCCAGATATTAAGCTGCTTCTTTGTTGGTTGAAGATAAGATACTACTGTAATTTTAAGGAATGAGACCTTGATATACAGTAAATCACTTACCAGTGCTAAGAAACATGAGTTGCCGGCAGGGATTTTTACAATATTTTCTCCGTACAAGTTATTACATAGTGTGAGGGACGTGTCAAGGAATCAGTGAACTTATAAACATTTTTAGGATATCTCAATGGACGAAATTACAATAACATTCTGAATATTCAGGAAACGTATGTCCAAAGATAGTACACAAGAAAAACGTTAGCGTGTTTTATTCCATAACACACACACACACACACACACACACACACACATATTTATCCCAGAGGTAAATTACATAAAGAGGATTGAGTACATAGAACTAAATAAAACCATAAGGAAGAAAATAAGAGACGATGTACGAAGATACAACCACCATCTTGTTAGAGATACGATCGAGGAAAACAAGAGCCTGCAGAAAAACAAATAACAGCTCATGATAGGAAAAAAAAAGCAAATAATTGCAGTTAAGTGACCAAACGGGACCGTAACACGAAATAAGGAAGAAATTATAAAAACATTTGAAAATTTCTACAAGGAATTGTACTACTCCGAAGAACTAGGGAAAAAAGATTCAGAAGAAAATGACATAGAAATGACAGACGTAATGTAAAAAGAAGTGTATAAAGTACTTCGAGGAACGAAGAACGGAAAATCGCCAGGAGAAGATGGACTCACAGCAGAGATGTTTAAATGGGGAGGTGAAAAGATGAAAGATGAACTTGCCAAATTATTCTCAATGTGCCTGAGGAAGAGAAAAATACCGTCAAGTTGGAATAATGCTGTTATCATTTGTTGTACGAAAGGGGACAAACAACGCGTCGAAAAACTACAGACCAATTAGTTCACTGTCAGTTCTATACATAATACTCACCAAAGTTATTTTGAATCGTATTGAACGAGACAGATTTTAACCAGGGAGGGGAACAAGCCGGATTTTGTCGTGGATTTAGCACAATGGACCACATACAAGTATTGAATGAAGTTATGGAAAGGCCTAATGAATATGAACTTCCCCTGTGTTTGGGATTCATAGACTTTGAGAAAGATTGCGAATCGGTATTCTTGGCAAAAGTACTTAAATCACTTGAACATCAAGGCATCGAAAGTGCATACACAAAGTTCTGCAAAATATTTACTCGACTGCCACATCTGTCATTAATCTACATCAAGATGGTGAAAAATTTAAAGTTGGAAAAGGAGTAAGGCAAGGAGATTCAATTTCTCCAAAACTTTTTAGCTGTCCTGGAGGGATTGTTCCAAAATTCAAACGGATGAAGTTGGAACAAAGATCAATGGCGAATATCTTCATCACCTACGGTTCGCTGTTGATATAGTCCTATTTGCTTCAAGTGCAGAAGAACTACAAACGAATGGAAAACTGTGTAATGAGAATTCGAAAATAGGACTTAAAATAAATTTAAGTAAAACAAAAGTAATGTACAATCAACATGCTGAAAAGAAGGAAATAAAGATTCACAGAGAGACATTATTCATAGTTGATAAGTATGTTTACCTAGGCCAGCTCAAAACATCGAATGCTAAGTTGATTGACGATATAAATAGTAGATGTAAAATGGTGTGGTTTCGTTTGGAAGACTACACTTTATTTTCAAGAGCAAACTACCAATATGCATGAAGCACAAAGTTTATAATCAATGTGTCTTACCTGTAATGATGCACGGTTGAGAAATTTGGACATTGAATGCCCAAACAACTCAAAGATTAAGAGCCACACGAAGAACAATGGAGAGATACATGTTAGGAATAAGTAGGAAGGACAAGAAGATAAATGAATGGATTCGCGCACAAACGAATGTAGAAGATATAATCAAGACCTCGAAGAAGATGAAGTGGAGATCGACTGGCCACACATAGCTAGACGAACAGATGGAAGATTGACGATGAATGTACTACATTGGATTTCTAGAGAAATGAAACGACGTAAAAATGGAAGATAGGTAGATGAAATCAAGCGTTTTTCAGGAGCTACATGAATGAGGATATTAGCAGACCGACATATGTGGAAAGATAGCGGGGAGGCCTTCATCCAGCAGTGGATAGAAATGTTAAGAAAATTTTCTCTGAAGTAAAGCTCAAGGCTAGGTGACTGTAATTTGTCCAGAGATTCCAGGGAGAATCGGGATAATTCAACTTATTCCTTGTTGCAACTATAAAGTTGGCTACCTTTTCCCCCACCCTGCCCACCAATATGAAAAATTACTCATTTCTTAATACTTTTTATCTATACTCCATGAATTTGGGTTTAGCAATGAGCGCATATGTCAATCAGAAAATTTCTAATATGATTTTAGAAAAGAGAAATAATAATTAAAAAAAAAAGTACAGTATAATGATTTATCGAAAAAGTAGAGAATACAAAATTAGAACCCCTGAAAAGAGTATGTCTCATAGCCCTTGACAGAAGTCGTTACCGAATGTTTCTTTGTAATAAAAACAATATTTTTTTCGAAACATATTCTTCAAACCGAGGAGACAACTGGCCGGAG
>JAGDQP010066974.1:0-11211 GCA_022664845.1 Lepisma saccharinum | reverse complement strand
TATCCTATAATCTTTACGGATTCGACTCATCTCAACGAGATCTTTCCAACGACACCTGAACCACCGTCCTAGGCCTAGTAGTTTCTGAGTTGAAAATTACCCCTATCTCTGCTGGCACCGCCACTGCAAGACGAGTTTGTTGAAAATCCTCCAGGTCAAAATCATTATTCAAATAATAATATTCAGTTTATCAGTTCAGTCAAGTTCAAAATAATTATTCAAAATACACGAAACTTTTACCCTACAGTTTGTATTTCAACTAAAACCAACACATTATTTGTAGTTAAAGTGCATATTTAGACAAGCAACTTTTGATTTCATCTACACAAAGAAAAATTTACAAAGTTTATTCAAACAAAATGGCGAGTTTCCTAGTATCTTTATTTAGACTTACTGATATCGCACAGTTTATGCTGGACATTTCAACACATTAATCTTGCAACAACATTTGAACATTCTGAGCTCATGAACCAAGGTTCAATTTGACTTTCTCCTCTGTGCTAATCACAATTTAAAGGTTTTCTAAAGGAAATGAAGAAATGTACGCATTTTCAATTTATTTTGAATGATCTGTTCTTTCCCAAAAAGTAAAAAGATAAAGCTCAAGCTTTACCAACAGATAATACATATCAATTCTTCACTCTTCACGAAGACAGAATGCTGCGAGGTTGTGCCTCTTCATCACTTAGCAACTTTCATAGAAAATATTATATGAATAAAACAAAATCATTATTTATCTAAAAGAAAGAAACATATTTCCACGATGGATTTAAAATTGTGTCATCAAAAGTCTAAACTTCAGGAAAGCATCTCAAGGCGAAATGTTCATATCCGAAACTAGTTTCTACGCCAAACTGAGCCACACTCGCTTGATGACGTCAACGCAACCATCGCGAAACTCTCCTAAAAGAATGCTAACGTCAAAGGCAGTGATCTCCAGTAACCTGATATGCCCGCTCAATGGTGCAGCCGGCACTTCCGTCAGACTTTTGCAATCAAATATAGCATAACAGAGGAGGAGCGAGTTCACTGACCAGGGTAAGGGTATAAGGGTAAAAAGTGTCCTTAAAATGTCCATTACTGGTGTGTCTACTAATAATTAATGTTACAAGATTTCACGACACCACGAACCACTGTGAACTAAAGAAAAGAATGTAAAACACTAATTTATTTATGAAGCCTGAGAGCGAAAGTGATAGTTAATCTCGATCATACACTTCCAGTCTAAACCAATGTGGACCAGATTTTTTACTCATTTTTCTACGCGTGTTATTGCTGTGTGGCCGTTTTTATTGATATTTTATTTAAATCGATTTTTTAAATTTTAATAAAAAAATTGATTTAAATAACTTGCTCAGCTACTAAGTTACTCTTTCCTTTTCAAATATCTTAGCCAGTAAACACCAAAGTAAAATGTACAAATATGTGGTGTTCGCTACGGAAGATAGCCATGAAAAATGGCCAATTAAAACAAATTGTAATAGTTTTGAAAAGAAACGAAGATATGGCGTTCATTATGGCATATTTTACAAAAGAAAGTCAACATGTACGAAACTTCTACGTTACTTTCTTCCGTACACGATGAATGAAGTGGTTTCAGAGGTGTGTATACACCCTAATTAAGTTCGAAAAAGAAACGATTTTTAATGTTTTGGACGTATCTGCTTTCCTTTTAAAATGACGCATGTGCCTTCCTTCCTTCCTAATAACCGCAAATTTTATAATCGCAATTGCTTCTTTTTGCACGCTACATCTCCCAAACGAAATGTTCCACGATTTAAGTTTTCTAAGATATATTTGAGTTCATTTCAGTTAAGAGTTTTCAGCTCTCAAAATTGTACTATCAATTTGCGAACATCTTATGACAATACAGTCCATAAAGCGTGAGAGCTATTTTTGTGCCGCGGTCGCTCAGTGGTAGATTGCTCACTTCCGCTCCGTGGGGTCCCCGATTCGATCCAGGATCGTGCCATGTGGACTTTGTGATGAACGAAAACGGTGTGCGTGGGTTTCTTCAGGTTTCTTTCGTTTCCTCCCGCTTTCTTCATTCCACCAATTCTACCATCATCATCCATTCGGTATTATCCAAATTTGCCTAAAGGCCTTGGATAAAATTCAAAGCTATTTAATACATTGAAATTAATAGTGGATACAAAGTTTTACATATTCATCCTTCAGCATACACATAGGTAAACTTCATACCGTACTTCCGTTGAGAATAAAGTATTTTTGAGCAAGTTGTGAAGAAATTAAATAATTTGATATAAATACATTTTGCGTAATAAAAAGTAGGTAATATTACCAAACAATAATTTTTGTTTTTATAAACCAAAACTGGAATTTTGTTTGTTTTCTGAGTGTTCGTTTTCATACGTATTACAAAAATTAACTTATTCAATATTTGTAATACAAATTTTAAACGTATAATGTGAATTGGGTTCCTATGTTCTCTTCTAAAATTTCGTATGTAATCTGAAATGAACCAATCAAATAATTTCTTAAAATTCTAGGTCCATCCCTTTGGTTTGGGTGTTCATCAAAAGAGCCTCACATAAGGACTGGAAGGTGAATTTTAAATCTTACATATGATTCAAACCACAAAATTATTAAGAATACTGCACTTTACTTCTACTTTTTAAAATATATATTTAAATTTTTGATTTAAATCATTCATTTAAAAAAAAAATCATCTTATTTAAATCACTTTGATTGTGAAGTCATACAACCGCTCTGTTTGTCCGTCTGACTGTCGATAACGCAGGAACTACTAGAGCTAAGAAGGTGATTGAGGTGTCGTTGGAAAGGTCTTGGAGATGCGAGTTCAAACCCGTATCATTCATCCATATCTCAAGGGCGGGATCGGAAATACGACGGGTTGGCAATTTTCAACACTAACTACTAGTGTTAGAAAGATGGTTGATATGTCGCTGAAAAGGTATCGTCGAGGCGAGTTCAACCCCGTAAAGATAAGCAAGATCAGAGGAGCGGATCACGAGAAATGGGGAGAGCAATTTTCAACAAAGCAACTACTAGGACTATGAATATGGTGGCCATAAATCCCGAAGTTTTTGGGACTGTTCCGAATTTTGGGGTTCTGTTCCTGTGCCCAGAAGAATAAATCATAAGTAAGTTATAATAACAACTGAACACTAAGAAAGTACCGAGCCGCCGTAGCTCAGTGGTTGAGCGTTGGTGTAGCGTTTGGGAGGTCCTGGGTTCGATCCCAGCGGCCGACAATCCTGACTGAGGTTTTTCCATGGGTTTTCCTCGGTCACACCAGGCAAACAACGGGATAGCACCTTCAACGTAGGCCCTGGCCGATACCTTCCCGAATCGTTTCCTCTCCCGTATCCCAGCCTGAGCCTCAGATGCCTAAAGACCATAAATAAAATTCAAACACTAAGAAGGTATAACGTTTTAAAAATATATTTTTTTAATAATTATTAAAGTCAAGGTAATTTTTTACAAAACAAATTTAAGACAAGTTTGTGGTTTAAATAAAACTTTTTCTTGGGTTGACCCCACATAGCCCGCAAATAATGGATTGGGGTATAATTAGATCCTTGTAAGACCTGCCTCAAATTTTGACTGAAAATATAGTCACTGTAACTATGAATCTATTTGAGGTGTCGTTGAAAAGGTCTTGGCGAGACGAGTTAAAACACGTATAGATCACCACATCACAGGGCGATTTCCGAGATACGGGCAAGGGGAAATTTTCAGTTCTTGTTATTACCATCGTGTTTAACTTATTATAATAGGCGGGGGCAGCAAAATTTACTGTGTCCAGGCCGAATTGAACCCTACCCGGGCCTGCGCATGTGTTTGGCCAAGGACTCGTGTGTGTGTATAAACTATTCTTGTGATAGTCTGAGGTTTTCAATTTTTGTTAGGCGCAATTCTCTTTTTCCGGTATTTCACTTTCTGTGGGTAACGGTTTCTTTGATTTCAGCCGTCTAGTAGTATTGGTTGTTCGGTTTTATTTTAATATTCTGAGGTTCTCATGATATGAGAATTTGTATTAGTGGTTATACAACCGTGTTCTAACCCAGCTTTTACGTTAGCTGTTTGACATGGAGTTTATTTTGTATGATTCATCTCTTTTTATTTTCCTCTTCTCTGTTTGGTTTTCTCCCGTTTCGGGGAAATTACCCGGTTTCTGGACTTTTCCGGTTTTCTTAGTTAGATATGGCAATCATTATTTGTGTAATCGGACTTCTTTTAAGTTTCCGATTCATGTGGTCTCCATTATATTGTTTCGCCCATAAAACGTCCGATTTCTTCTTTTTTTTAAATTACACTCTTTTCCCATTTGTTAGTTTATTACTGTTGTGAATTGCATTGGAAATGGTATAAGTGTTCACAGGTTGGTACGTATTCAGCATAAACAACTCAGGGCAAGTCTAAATGTAGATGTTGATATAGAACATATGTACGGATTATTCAGGCAAGTTCCTCTTATGTACAGTAATGTCTTTCTACCATATATAATTACATTAGAGACACTAGGTCCGTGTTTAGTGTAGGAGACGATGGGTGAGATGCTTCACATTTGGAGTGGTAGTCGTTTGAATGGAATTTTGGCTCTTATCCTTCCACTATATTTCGAGATACTTCTTCTACAGTGTTGTGTTCAAACTTCATTGGGTTCAACACATTGTTCTACGCATGAGATTCAAAAGTTTTCAGCTATTTTTGCAGATGGTCGGTTTGCCCTTGTTTTCTGTTACAGGAATCTCACATAATATAGAGTAGAGACATAATACACTAGGTATTTTTACAGTGTTTTAGTTTAGCCTTACATGGTAGAGTGTTATTCTTGCCTCAATAGTATTTTCATATTCGTGGAAGTGGGTTTAGACACGGAAAGGTCTTTTCTATAAGGTAGGAACGAACAGCTTACACTTTACAAGAAAATCTTCTTTTTTCTCCCATGGTTTAATAAAACAGCAATTCTAAGCTTCCCACGGAAGCCTTACATCTACTGGCAACATTGTGATGATTGCCTCACACTTTGCACAGGTGAACAAATCACCACAAAAATCCACACAATTACACATTAATGTGAAGAGCTTTTTGTTAGATTTCTGTAACTTTGCCTGGCATTAAATGCACAGCGCTATAGGTTATGAATTCAAAGAGCTTTCTTTGTTTTTCATGTTGCAGCACAGCAAAGAGTGGGAGAAATATAATTGACAAGATATTTTATAGCAAGAACTATCAACTTATCCCATAAGTAATGTTGTTTTTTTGCACTGTGAGAAAAAGAACGAAAACTTACCTGAAACACTATCGCTTGTAAGGAAAATAGTCTCCATCAGACTTCAAGACACTCTAACACCTGTCAATCAGTTGTTGAATACCCCGCTGAAAGAAGTTACCGGTTTTGGAGGCAAAGAACTGGCTCCCTGTTCCCCTTTAGGTACTGTTCCTCTAATGTCTAACAAGACCCATTTTTCGTCGCACATAATAATACGATCTACGTCAAGGTTTGTTTTATTCCATAACAATAGAGCAGAGCAGACCGTACACATGATCTCATTTGCTGATAGTGACACTCTGATGAGGGTTTTCCGTCTTTCCAACCTCATGTAGCTTCTATCATAACTTACAGTGAACTCTTTTGCTAAACTAGCAGATCATGTTTGCAGTGAGTCTTCATTAGATCGTTCAAATGGACGTTTATTGACGGAGAGGATTTTTCCATAGGAACTTAATTTCAAAGTCTATATCTCCCAATATAACTTTTGTCTAACATTATTGAATTGTTTTCTTTACCATTGAAGCATTCTCGCTCAAAGCGGGATGCAAGTTTCGGGCCGATTCTACCACTTGACGAATCATTTTGATATTAAAGGACGCTACAAGTCGAAAATCACGTTCTTCCATGTTCAAGAGAGATTCACCATTTACTCAGGCAAATTCAATAAATTACCTGGGTCAACATGAGAAAGAAACTTGAAACAACAATGGCCACAACAGTATATAAGCCCTACCCAGCAAATTTTGCAAAGCAATAAAAATAAGAGACATCGAAACCAGAAAACACACACACATACACACATCAAATATATATTTTGAATTGTGGCTCGTTAAAACCCACTGTAATAGTCTTATATTTACTTGTAATGTTAGGGGATTTGCTCTGAGCAATCATCGATTCGTAAGAACATAATTCTTATTTACTTTCCTTTCTGGTAGTTTCATCTTTTAAAGATAAATTATAATAGAGCAGTCTAAAAGTATCCACGAATGTTCACAGCAATAACTTGACTAAAGAACTTTCATTCACATAATTCAAATAATAAAATATATGTGTTGAACAGTGCATTTATATATATATATATGTATTTAGCCACTATGGCAATAGGTATTCGAATACAAATACGGTGAAAATTCATAAACTAACAATTGCGCTGCTTCCCGTAACTCTTGCAAATTCATAAATATTTATAGAATTTTATAAATTGTCTCACATTTTTTACTTTTTCGTTTTATACTCTATAATACTGAAGTGTTTTTCGTTAGTTATAACACTTTTCGCGATAACCTTGCTTCTTTTATTAATTACAACTGAGTGAAACTTCTTCTTAGTTAACAGGAGAAGTTTTAAATATGGTTAAAGTAGACGACGAAAGTTCCAACAGAATAAAAATTAACAAAGTTTCGAAAGTTTTCCTTTGGCCTGAGGCTACAATGAACACTCTCTTTCTTAGAAATAAATTCACATTTATAATCCTGGATTTCAATGAAGATAGATGTTTAATTATCCGTCCACTTGTTGAAGTGCTTATAAAGTTATTATATGTTCCCTAAGGAAGCAAAGTTCTCTCATGCCTTTTTGTGCTGAATTTTTTAATACTCGAGCCTTCTTTAAAAGACTCCCTTTGAATTACAATTAAGATATCTGAAGGTGAAAAGTAGTGCTATTGAAACAATGCACAAGAGAACCTGTGTTTTAAAATGGGTAGGTGATAAAATTCTTTTATTTCTTACGCCTTCTTAAGTGTTTACAAATTTACAATGATGATTTTCTAGTTCATCAGTAGCAAAGGATTCATTGCACGTATGACCAGTACAAAAGACCCTTCGGGGTAAAGGGAAGAGTGACGCAAAAATACTACTCACAAGAGAAGTACTATCAATTTTGCGAGTGACTTCCTTTGTGTCACAATGGCGGAAGTGTTTCCTTTGTAATAAAATTAAGGGACTTAGTATCCTCCCTTCCGCCATAGTGACACAAAAAGGTCACTCGCAAAATGGATATAATTTGTTTTGTGAGTACAATTCTTGCGTCACTTTTCCCTTTACACCGAAGGTTTTTTGTACTGATATCACTAATTTTGTAAGACTGCCTATTAAAAAAAAAGTGCATAGTCTTCATACAAAATGCCGATTTTGGACCATGGAAGGCTCCGTATCTAGAAAACGGTAACTCCTACTAAAATGAAGCATTTTTTTATCCAACGGGGCGCGCAATTGACTCCCAAAATCCCCTGGTACTAACCATTTGGGGCTAAAGCAAAAAGACAGACAGAATGACAAACACACTTTTCGATCATTTGGAAATTTCTGTGATTCAGCTGAAAAAGCCATAACTTTTGAACCCCTTCACCGATTTAGACGAGCAGTGCCGGATCTAGAGGGAGGGGAAAGGTGTCAAGGGGCCCGGGGGCACGTTTAGGGGACGGCAAACAGTTAAAAATAAAAAATAAAAGCTCCTAAAAGGAGCTTCAAGTAAAATTGCCTATTGCATTGAAATTGACCTAAACGTGTTCAAAATTTCAGTACCGGCGCGCTCAACCAATTTTATGTTATATTATACAACGTGCCTTCACCTTTAAAACTTAAAACCGCGATTCAAGTCAGATAGGCAAGTCTACTGTCTTACCGGAGTTAGTAATAGCTATGCCCGACAGGCTCCAGAGACGTGATGAGAGACAATGTTGTTGCCGTCGCGTCGGTCGGTCGTGTTGTTTGACTAAAAAATGATGGAAAGGCCGTGGAAAAAGCGGCAAAATTTAACTTTGCTCCCCATAAGAAAATTTCTATATCCGGCACTGTAGACGAGTGATACATCGTTTGAAAGGTATTGAAACATAGATTACGATTCCGCAAGTTTCGGCCGTCTATATTGTAGTGTACCGGACTTCCTCTTCAGAGACAGACACAAAAGCAAACAAGGGAGCCAGCGGCACCCTGTTGCAAGAAGGGGACTTACCCAAACTCAACGTGGTCAAACCTACCCTGGAGACAAGCCGACATTGCGCCACAGGAGAAGGCACAAAACAAAAAGAAAAACCGCTATCGGACCTGAAGGCAGGGAGGGTACCTACCCATCAGCACCCTGCTTCATCCACATCGAAGATAGAACATACACTAGTTTAGTACACAAATTATGCATGTAACAAGCCGGAAAGAAGTGCCCAAACGCAGAAAATTGGCAAAAAGCAGAAGGCTGAAACACGAAGACAAGTATCCCCCCCAAAAAAGGGGGGAGACGCAGGCGAGAACATCCCGCAAGAAAGCAGAACACAATAGCTATTTTAGTGATCTAGCGCAATTAGACCCTAAATAATTCAAGGCTCAACGCTGCCACGCACTAGTTAATATTAAACACGAAAATTTGGATGCACTGAACTAATTTGACTACTCTCTAAAGATTGCTGAAGCATTGGATGAAATATCAAACTTTAACTCCATCTGCAATTACTTATCGCATATAATTAAATTAAAACTTGCGGACTGAAATAGCGAAATGTTGGGAACCTTTCCAACAATACCACAGTGATGGTAATCTACCTACACCCTAATGAAACACTTGGCACAAGAAATATCTGGTAAAATATAATTAATTTTTACTTAAAAATGACAAGCGCAAGGCAAAAGACCGATTGCCGAATTTTTTTGAAAAAAAAAAAAAATCAGAAGAGAATCTCTTGATCATCAAAATGAGCATTGAAAATGCTGTCAATTTCACATAACAAAACGGTAATTTAATTATATATAGAAAAGCTCTGTCTAAGTACAGAGAATATAATTCATATACTTATTTTCCAGAAGAAATAAGTTACTTTACTTTTCAAAACGTAGTAGACATTCTATACTTCAGCCCAGTTAAATAAAAATTTCCACAATTACTGAAGATTGACGTTTCTTTCAACGAAAAGATTTTTATTTACAATGTAGCTACTGGGCAACAATTTAGCTTGATATTTTCAAGACGTCGATAAAACATTTTGTATGTAATTTCAATTTTAAAACTTAATTCAGCCTAACCTTCAATACTCATAATACAAACATGGTCTACTAAGGTTGGGTTAGGTATTAATTTTCAATACGAGTTTCCATGAGCGAACTGACTTACGGTTACGTACGTAACGAAGAAGCTTTAATCTTTGCAAAATACCAAAATAAAACATAGGGAAAGCGTTGAATCTCACGATTAACAAAAAAGGACATGCTGTAAAGATTTCGTGCAATTCAAACATACAGTACCGAAAGAGCAAACACAAATTCTGAACGGAAAATAACGTGCATTTGAAAGGTAGCATCAACTATAGCGCAAAGTATAAATATTTCAACATATGATCCAACATTTTTATCTGCTGAAATTTCGCTAACTAAATGTAGGTAAAACAGATTTTGGTTTCTGGGAGAGAAAGAGGAATTTCAAGATACTAAACATACACACCTGAATTTAGATAACCTACCCCAGATGCCTATCAAATTAAGTAAAAATTCTTATGATGCACATCACCTCACAGAAAAACCATGCCAATTTCATATTGAAGAAAACACTGAATTTCATTCACAAAAACACTTGCACACACACACAGAAAGAGTAGAAAAAGGGGGTATCAATCCCACGGAAATTATATTTTTATTTATTTCAAAAACTAGAAGAAACCACTGTATACACCACATGTACCACAACAAATCACTTCACACATTGATGAACACCACTTCACACAAACAAACTGCCATAAAGATGCATTGTCTCGTCCACTCCCGGTCAAGGCCAATATGGAGGGTGAAGACGCCAAACTGCAGCATTTGATTCACAGCTCCTTTTATGAAGGACATGGAGAAACAGCTTCCCAAAAGTTGTTGTTATTTACCAGACGATGCTACTCTACATATTAATAAACTTTCCGGACATTGGCTGCATTATAATATTGCTTTTATATAACTTTCGGAGACGGCGTAAATTTTGAAAACCCTTTCCTACTACTGTTTTCTGACCATGTTTTACTACTGACTGGTCTCTACCAATCTGAGAAGAGAATCAAATCAGGCAGCCGGGAGAGGAAGGAGTGTGGTTTACCACCAAAATTTAAACGAGAAAAAACACAACAATGTCTTTTTGTTTGTTTTTGAAGATTTTCAACGAAATAAAAATTGTTGTAGAAAATAATGTAATAAAATATGCAAATAAAATCCAGTAATAGTATGAGGAAGCAATGAAGTTAAAATTCCACCAAACAACAATGAAATGGATGTTCTGTATGGCTATTCTTCATTGTCATCTAGACAAATAAAACTCTTTGAAGAAAGTCGAAGACGAAAAATATCACCGACAAAGCACAAACAAAAGAAGAAAGAAAACACACACACAAAAAGGGGAGAGGGTAAGATATGTTTCGACCATGCAAAACGTCGCTACATAATAGGCTGGGGTTAGTGCTATCATGAGAAATGGAATTTTGATTCTATTCGAGCCAACCTAGGAGGTCCCAGGGAAATCCTACCGACCCAATTCCTTTTTTCTGTGTCTTAGTATGGCAGAGCTTTCAAATGCAAGTTCAAGCATCAAAATCGGGCTTATAGTTCGCTAGATCCGAAATTAGCTGTATGTATGTGTGTGCCGCTAATAGAATCGTTTGTGAGCGTCACTGGAAGAACTACTGTTCTTCGTGATGATTAAAAGTTTCGAGGTGGAAATCAAAGTATTTCCTTCAGGAGTTCCATTTTCGCAAGCGATGTTCTTGTTCGTCTTATATACATATTTTCTAATCCTGAAACAAAGATGAGGTCGTAGTTCCGAACATAATCATAGTAATAATCTTCATGCTATCATGAAACAGAAAAACTATAATTCTGAGTATTAAAAATTCATTTTATATATTTTTCTTAAACTGCTCGGAGAACAAGAAATTGTAAAAAAACGGACCTGGTAGTTAAGGTACCATTCTGTTTTTTTTCCTGATG
>JAGDQP010066970.1:0-11211 GCA_022664845.1 Lepisma saccharinum | reverse complement strand
GATTAGTGTAAAATTGCGTTCAATGTATGGAAACACATTATGCAATTAAAATTTTATATTCAGATTAATGATTCCATTTGCTGTTCCACCAAATTAGCTGTAATTTTTCTTCAACCTATTTTAATATGTATGATTAAGGAGTCTATCATTTCATATCAGAATATTTGTTTTTTATTAATTATGTGAAAGAATAGCCTCGGAAATTAAGTCGAAGGAGAAATGTATCTCTCTATTTTCTAAAAGCAAGCTATATTTTGTATGTATGTATATACATGTAATTGACATTATTCGTGCCAATTCGAAACGGATACATGTCAGAATGTATAAGCGCCAGAACGTATAACTCTAAAAAACGTCAGAACGTATACCAAATGCGAGAGAACGTTTACCAAATGCGACAAATCGTATAAACACTGAAATGTCAGAACGTGTAACCGTCAGAACGAATAACTTCAAGAAACGTCAGAACGTATAACAAAATCGACAGAACGTCTAAACACTGAAACGTCAGAACGTATAACCGTCAGATCGTATAATATTTCGAGCAATCAAAAACAGAAATGTCAGAATGTATAACGTCAGAACGTATAATCATGGAAGAACGGAGTATAGGAAGACCAGATGACATATAGCCGGCCGAGTAGCCGCGCGGTCTACTGCGGTAGGCCAACGACTCTAAGGTCCCGGGTTCAAGTCACGGCAGGGGTATATGGGTGTGGATTTTAATGGCTAAAGGGAGAATCGTGACGGGCCGAAGTCAAAAGTTACTAGACTGCCCCATATAAAAATAAATAAATTAAAAAAAAAAAAACAGGTGGCATATAGAGGAGAAGGTATAAATATGGGCTATGGTCCAAATACGGGCTAGTAGACGTTGTAGATTTGTATATGCGTGTGTAGTACTGCTGACTGGTGACAAAAGTGGGAAAACAGTTCCCCAAGGACTAGGGTGGTGTCGGAATTCAGTTAGCAACAAAGAGTTGGATGTGGTTGATTTATTTGAATGTTGTGCCTGTTTTCAACAGTGGGAAAGTTTTATCAGGTATTTCTATTTCAGCTTTTTAAACACAATAAAACCAAGCATGGAATGTTTTATAAAGTATGTTGTATTCCTCAGAAACAACACTCGTAGTCAGTATAAAACAAAGAATAAATAATATTGCGTATTGACTTCTATTACGTCACGAAGCAACCCCTATGAATGGTCTAAATACATGCTATCTTGCCTACCTACATCTTCATCTTAAGAGTTTCCTTCTCTTAGAACAAAGGACTTGAAATTTCAAACCTAGTAAGTCCTTTTCATATTTCAGCAGTTCCTGTCATAAAGAAAAAATTCAGCAATCGACTTAGAAAACGAGGAAGTGCTACTGTTATAACGGATAGCCCATACTATGAAACAATTATGGCTTCCTTGGAACAGCAGGAATCTAGTGAATGCAAGAAGACATTATCTTTTAGTTAAGTTGAGCAAAGAGGCGAACAATTAAAAAAATTGAGTCTATCTGAACGGAAAAGAAAACAAGAAACTTTAGAATCCACAAGACAAGAATCAGATTCAAAAGAATCCAAAAGAATGATGTTTTCTGATCTAGAGCCTGGTGATAAAGAAGATAGTTACTTTGATACGCCATCTGCACAAGAAATGCCAGATGATAAAGTTACGAATTATATTTTCTGCGACAGGATATTCTCTGACCACACAGGGAGACATACCTATGGGTTATGTGTATCATGTGTTCGAGGTGAGCACATAAAGAATGCGCTGGTGCAGCAAAGGAGGATTATCTCTGACTTTTGTAAATATACATTTATCATCACTCTTGAACATTATTTTGAACTGTTAACATTTCTTCTTAATTATTTAAGGTAACTTTAAAGAGTAGCCCATATTTAGACCAGTGTTTCAAAAGTCAAGATTATGTCATCTCTGTAAAATATGTGTTTAATATCATAGTCACGGATTTCTAATCTAAACTTGCAACTACATTATAAAGTAAACATATCTCAGAGATATTTGCAGTTGTTGTTTAGTATATTCCTTGGAACATTATGCAGTTATTCAAAAAATAAAATTGGTAGTCCGTATTTGGACCTTCTCCTCTAATACATTAGTTTCAAATAAAAGCGATGATTGCATGGTAGTGGCACCTAGCGACCAGTGTGCGTTCTATCTGCACCAACTTGTTGTTTACTTCATCTTACACGCCACAACGTATAATGCCAAAACATTTTATATTTACATATTAAGAGTTCGGACAAATACGCCTTGTACTAAGTCCGCCATCGACAAATGGCGGATCGAGGGATGTCTTCCGCCTGTTTTTCGGGTTATCCCTGGAAAGATTTTTCATAGGAAAAAAATATTTAAAGGCCCAAACCGAAAAAGCAGAAAAATTCCTATCAGACTGATACTTTAGCTTTCCTTGGAACTTTTCATACTCGAGAAGAAGTTAAATAAGTATCGGGGTAAAGATAAACATAAGCCCAAAGGAACCATTTTCGCCAGATGTACCTAATTTGTACTATGATTAGTTAATTATCATTTGTTTATTTTATGATGAGTGTAACGTAATTGTAGATATGCTCATTAGCGTATCTTGAACCCCTATCCCGAACAGTGGTGATTTCAGAGAGGACGCAGGGACGTGTGTCCCCACATATCAAGAGAAAATTCTTTATTTTCTAAAAGCATTATTTCAAAATTAATTTCAGAAAAAGTTCTGATTTGTTTTCAGATCAACCTCATTTATCTAGAAATATCATTTTGACGGATGCCTGTGTCATATTCAATAACAAAACTTAGTAATACAAGGAGAAATATGATAAATTTATTCCCAGAATTCATTTAACGGGAAAATAAAAAAAATGTTCCTGGGTCCTATATCATCAACGGTCTTGACTCTGCACTTTTCAATTTGCAGAAATTTAATAAGATTGTAGAATAAACGTGTTTCATGAATATTTCTTCAAACTTTTAAAAGTGAATTGCGGAAAATATTTTCATGTCACACTTTTGAAAAGCTTGTAGAAATATTAATGTGTAATGTACTCCGCGAAGGTCTAATCTATTTTAACTAAATAGCACAATTAACCCAGAAGAGTGCCCTTTGGTATACCTGTACTAACTTAAGCCATGGCTAGAGGTCGCGGAGAATAAACCAAAATGCAATGCTGAAAAGTAAAAAATCAAATTAGTACAAGTAAATAGAGAAAATAAAGGAAACAGTAGTAGTCAAGGAAGGTTGAGAACCACTGCGCGTCTAATTTCTTAGACACAGGCCAGCGGCTGGGAATAGGTTTAGTACCACTGAGTGTCTTATTTCTTAGACAGTTTTCGAATTCCGCTTTATTTCTGAGATACCTGAATTTCAATTTGGGATCAAATATTATTCTACAGTGGCAAATTGAAGGAATATTTTCAAATAAAGCAAAAAATGCATCCAAGTAAAATGTAGCTTGGGAAGTTGAGTTGTATCAATTGAATAGATATTAGAAATAAAGTACTTTTGAAAGCGCGTTATAGTCAAATGACTTAAAAATCCATTGTTAAGGCAGCTAAACGTATACATACAGTTTGTGAGAAGTTGCCCTGTATAGCAGATCTTAGTTGCATAATTCCACATCATGTTATTACAGGGTTTCGATATGGTCTCCTACATCGCTGGTCATCGCAAAAAGAAAACTTGGATCACAGATTGTCAAAATTACGGTTTCCTGCAAGACCTTGTAAATCTCCACTTCAAAGAAATACAGTCAGATCAACAGAAAAGTTTATATAGGATTTGTAACGTTCTAAAAGAAGAGACTTCTGATGCATCCAGAGTAAGTTTGTTGCATGTATATCAATCTCCAGAAGCTCTATGGTGTCAAAATTCCATATACAATAAGCACATTATCAGCCAATGGTTTGGGAACAGGGGACATCTAACTTTCCCGACCTGCCTACAATGGATTAGGCAAAATATGTTGGAAAGTTTGTGCCAAGATTGATGTCTTTACAGCAATACAGCCAATACCAATCTCGCAGGCTGAAATTATTGCAAGCGGTTGCTTTACTGGATGCAAATCTAACCATTTGTAGTTACAAGAAAGGAAAATTGAAGGGTATTTCAGTACCTAAATGTAGAGTTCTGAAAGTGACTGCATGAATGTTTGAATTGTGTCTACTATTGGGAATTATTTTATGACGGTGATTATCGATTCAAAATATTACAGAAATTTCGGAACTATATTAGAATATTGATTATCGATTAACAGTATAAAATAGACATAATTATATATTTATTCCGTGAATAATAATTTATTAGACCATGAAATTAATTTTTACACGTATTGAATATTTCTGTGTTTAGTTTAAAAGTTTGCGTATATTCCCACTTTTCAGAATATAATAAAGTGTTATTATTATTATTATTACGAAAAATAAACCTATATAAACAATAAAACATGAGGTATGTAAATTGCCGAATGTAATCAATAATTGCACTGTTAAAATAATAACATTTTTTGTAAACTACCGAATTCAGAAATTTTTTTTTTGAGTGACTAGCGCTGTATTAAGGAGTGACTACCAAAGTTAAAAGATCACTCGAGTTAATGACTCGTTAGCACACCGCTAGTTACTTGAGAAAAACGTTTCTGAATACGTATATACGCTGCCAGTGTTTATACGTATGCCCAAACTTGAAAATTACGTTCTATTTTAGTTGCCATTTTGTTTTTTGCTTCTCGAGCACTTTAACGGTTATATACAACACACCAAACTCAATTAGGAAAATAATTTTATTTTGCTTTTCACCAAAAACCCCTCCTATATTTTCTTTTTGCCAAAATGACACACTATAGTCTATTACAGCGATAGTCTTATTCAGATAGTTAAAAATCTGTTTTGATCGATATTTAGAAATATATATTTTTTTTAAAAATCTGACGAGAAAGACTATACTTTTTATACAACAAAAAGCAAGAGTAGAATCGATGTAATTTGTGTGCCCAAACAGTTGATATCATGGATAAAAGATATTCAATGAATACAAGCCTGGGAAAGGATTCACTAAAACTGTAGTTAAGTGAAAAATTTAAGGCAAATTCTGTGACTTCATTAACTTTGTAATGTATATTCAAATTCAGATAAGTCAAACTTATCAGAACCATAAGAGAAATAGCCTTAAGTGAGACTTACGACAAACATTTTGGGGAAATTTTCACTCTGAAGTTACAACAGTGATGACAAGTGACATCAAGTTAAGCTCTAGCCAATTAAAGGGTGAGAAAAGACGATGTATTTCGTTCATATGTTTTTCGTGTTCATATTACCAACGTTCTTAAAATCAACAAAAAAAGAAACGGAATCGAAAGTTAACTTGAGGAGAGATAACTTGAATTAATTGTAGATGAAGTTTCGAAAGACCTCAATTTTCTGTTTGGGAAAGTACATGGAATTTGCTATAGCCGTACCAAAAACAAGAGGGTATGGGAAGATATCGCAGAAAGAGTTCCTGCAATGGTGAAATTATTGATGTAGATAAAATTATTCTCTTGTTCTGTAAGATCTCACAAAAGTTTGTAACTGTCCAATATTTTTTTATTTAAAAATTATGGAAGAAACGTTAATTTTAGAAACTATACATTTCTGGCTACAGTGTGACATATTAACAAATTCTAACGTTAAAGGAATCCTGCATAAATAAGTTGTTCATTCAAATAAATGTGCTGTGATTTTCGGACCTGCAGAAAATAGAGAAAGCTCACGGAGGAGAAGGAGAATTAAAAGAAACTGTAGGGCAATACATAGCATTTATTTGAAACATCAGTGGTCAAAATTATATATCAACATTTGTGATTAGTATAAAGTATTCTAGCTATTGTGGAAGGCAGTTAAATTTCATTGACAGACAAAATATCCAAAAACTAGTAATGTAATAATTTAATGAAATGATTTGGACCATTAAAATAATTTCGCAGATCATTGGTTGAAAATCTCCTACTCTAAGAAATTTCTAACGTCAGGAACTGGTATAGTAGTGTGAATTCGCGGTGCCGTGCAGCTCTTTTAACACAATAGTTTATTTTGTAACTCTTTTCAGCTGTGATAATAATTTGACATCTTTCTAGCATTCCTCAGTTTCGTCAAGTTATGCGCTAAAACAGTGATTCTTAACCTATTGAAACTTCTGAATTATTAAGTGTTCCGCAAAATAATTCAAATAGTTCCAGTCAGTATTTATTTTTTAAAAGATGGACAAGGCAAGTTTAGTGCGCCAAGACTGAATCACTAGCTGTTCGTGTCAGGTCATATGATGAACTCGAGTGAAAGAATGTGAGAAGCAGTCGGCCAGAAACAAAGTTGAAGGAACCATCCCGTCATTTGCCTGGTGGGACGGTTTGTCCTCAGTTACATAAAACAAACGCCGGGATGATATCTCCAACTTAGGCATTGGTCGACTGTTTCCAGTATACGTTTACCCCACCCTATCCTCTTATTCAGTAACCTTGGGGTAGAAGTACAAGCTTCAATATTGTATCACTTTATCGCGCATATCTTAAAAGTTCATTCTGAAATAAGTAGAAGTTTGTGCGACCAAACAGGCTGATTCCTTCCAGTGCCATCTAAGGATATTTTAATGGCACAGAATGAGAAATTATATAGAAATAATTATCCTTATACATGTCGTTAAAATTAAACTCAATGGGCCTGAGTACAGTTTAAATAGAAATAACGTAGTACCGTATTTGATTAAGAATCGATTCTGCTATACAGCAATAGTTAGCTATCTTTGTCATTTTTGACATTTCTTAACTACGTCTAGCTCTTTCCGCGATGATTGTCGACGCAGACTTTGCTAGTCTCGAGTTACGTTATGCTTCTGTTATCATGTCGGCTTCTTAAAAAAAGTTCTTAGAGACGATGTCCTTCTTCATGAATTTGATAGTGAACTTAGGTTAAAAAGCTAAACGATTTGATTTGTATTTCGACTTATACGATCGTAAGTCATATCTGAATCTTGTTGCCGACACGGACAATATAGTTGTAACCGATCAATGGTGTACAATTGTTTACTACGAGTATAGGGTTACTACAGTTTGAGATGTTTTCAGTGGTACCTTATTCTCGGTCGAACTTGTGTTAATAAATATCCAATTTATAGTTAATGTCTGCATGTTATGTGTTTCTTGTTACATTGGCTACGATGTGTTTTCCTTGCACTGTGCTTATCCACATTCGTAACATAGCAGATTCCACAAAAACTTAACGATGAACTAGAAATAAGGAACTATGGAGAGTCTAGGAAATCGTCCGCACATAAATAAATGAAGAATATGATGAACTATGGTAAGGATAATTTGCTCTTTTATTACAAAAATAAACATAGAAGAATGAACTTACACGTACAACATATTCGTTGAACACTTCATTCCTGCAGTTCGTTTATTTTTTAATTATAAACCAAACTTTCATTTATTTATTAAAAAGCATAGCAACAATAGTGAACATTATTTCGTTTCTTTTCATTTGAAATAAAGGAAGTTTAATTAGACAACAATGACTTTTCAGGATTTGTAAATTTATTAATCAAATTTTCATTTACGTATTGTTTTCCATGGATTACATTGAAGTGTGTTTTGTTGAACCTTCCGTTGGGCGCGCCCGCGGCACGCACATTTTAGTTTACGTGATGTATAGCGTACGGGCCGAACATGTGTCCACTTAAGTATTCGTTATTCATTATATATATATATGCCACTATAGTATACTTGCAATATTTTAGCAAACATTTTTTTTTAGAATACTTTAGTTGCTATTAAACTATTAGGGACACTTTTTAAGATAGAGATGTTGCCTGAAGTCATTGAACAAATGTTTAGGGAGGTACCATCACCAGAGGAAGGAACAAAGGAAGTGAATCAGATTCCACTGAATCAAATACAGAACATAAAATAATTCAAGCCGAAAAACACAGCAGTGATTTTGAACAATCAGCAGGGGAATGAATTGTTTACAGAACTCATTTGTGAAGAAAGGTCAAAAGAATGATTGATTCTTTTTATTCAATTAAATATTAACAATTCTTCTTCGTGCTATGCATAATGTAAAAAAATTATGTGAAGAAATATTATCCCACAAAATACAATATGTATAACGACTAGCAGATAATAATAGAGTAAATTATTTTCATTACAATTATCGGTAAATACTTACAGTGTTTATGGAAACAAATATTATTTAGCAAATAATAATGTTCGTTCATTATATTCTTATATTATTATTTTTTTTATAACTTAATGGCAAAACTAGGAACAATCCGATTACGGTGTAAATTCCGCAGCGCGCCAACTCGTGGAAGTTGAGAAGGCGCGCCCACCGAAGGGTTAAAAGAAACATTGAACTATTTTCAAATGTTTTATTCTCTCTTACAAGTACAACGAGAATAGCTCGACCATTAAGAATGGCATTGTCCGCTAAGGAAAACAGTTTGTTGTGACGTGTGCCTCTTGTTTTCGCAAGATGATTGATACCCGTTGAGCTGCCTGCTGAATCGTAACTCGGTCCGAACACGATAGTATTGTCTTTGCTTTTATTATGCAACAGAACGTAAATAATGAACCATATTCAATAAATAAATTGTGTGCTGCAAAAGTGAATTCGACATTATAGGCATACTTCCTTTATCTTCACCCTGACAAACATACGGAATTAACTAAGGATATATTATTGAATGAAGTTATTTGGTATAGTTTGTAATAAAATACTAATAAACCTCCAGGGAACTGAAGAATTATAGGAAGAATTTAAGTTACTAGAGATAATACAACTTCGATGACTTCTTCACTGTAAACTGAAAAAGCATGTATTTTTACCGAAATATGCTCTCATTCCATATATACACAATACGTTAATTTCTAATTACGGTATTATTCCAGGAAGAGATCTATTTTTGATCATAATTACCGTCCGCAAAAATCAATTATTTTTAGCTCAAAATCCTGGGAAATAACTTGCTTCTATTCATCGCCAGAGGTATGTACATGTATTTGCGTTTACTAGACATTGTGTTTCACTATAAAACCTCGATGCCATTCTTCCCTCATGCTCCCACATTGGCACACAAATCCGAAATTCGCCTTCGGGCTGCAAGCCTCGCGTAACCAAAAATATTTTGTTATATGCATATTTAAAAAGAGATGTATAAATGCATAATGAATACTCTTATAAACAAGCAACTCTCTCAGTACCTAAAGCACGCGTCAAGTTTGGTGTAAATCAATGCGGATACGTCCAACGGTAACAAATATGAAATCTAGATTTTTGTAATCGTTTGGCAACCCTGACAAACTACGGTCCCTGGACTGGAGTGCCTGCGTGCCGCGTCCCAGTAGTGCCTCTATGACGCGTCCCAGTACCTAATGAAAATGTATGTCAAATTTGGTGTCAATCAATGCACACGTGTAGATTTGTATTAATAAAAGCATTTTTATAAGTTTAAAATAGGCTGACAACTGGGGTACTTGACGTCGGGGAACCCAAAATGTTCTTCTATTGTGTTGAATGATGTTTAAGCTGAGATAGGGCAGATACGGTATGGAAGAGATTTTTCTAAAGTTTGCAACACTGAGAACTGGGCAACCCAGAATATCTCACATATACCAAAAAATATTTGTAATCTATGGTTTAATTGATGATGTATTTGTTCTTAATTAGAATTACCTAAATAAAAGTAATTCTTGCTTAAAAAGACGTTGGCAGTATTACAATTTGCTGCCTTGAAAAAAAAAAGTAGAAAAAAATCGAACGGTTTTGTTCTATTTACAATCTACCCGGATTAGCGAACACATTGAGGAGTTTGTTTGCAAAAGGTACCAAATCCATCTCAATAAATTGTTGAGGTAATGGAAAAGAAACACATAGAGTTTCTAAACTTAAAATGTTTTGTTTATTCTTTCCTCTCGGATGCTGAGGACCCAAACTCAAAATCAAAATCACAAAAGTAAACAAAGTGACTTTAATTTAGGAACTCTGCATGCTTTCCTTTTTCATTACCTCACAATTTGTTGAGATGGATTTGGTACAATTTGAAACAAACTCCACACTTTTTTTTGGCATTTATTTTGATTTGTGTTGTTCTACCATCGTGTCTGCTGAAAAATACCTTTCGATATTCTATTCTAATCCCTTATTAATTACTTTTCTGAGTTTCTCTATGATGTCGAAATCTATAGCAACCTAAGAAATTATACAGGGTGTTTATGGAACTACACCGACTAACTTCTGGAGGTGATTCCACACATCAAATCAAGACAAAAGTTTCTCTGACACATTTTCGAAATGTCCATAGTTTCGGAGTTACAGGCTGCCGAAAGCATTGAAAAATGAACTTTAGACTTCAGATTTCTAACACCAAGAACAGTAGAGCTAATGAGGCATGGTACCGTAAAAAAAATATTAACCTGCACTATCCAAAAATGCATATTACAAAATTGCGCAATAGGCGCACAAGGGATTCCCCAAAGGAATTAGGGGATTCCCAGAAATTCTCTGAAGATGAGCCGAAATGAGCATGAATGGAACGGTTTTCCACCAGAAAACAATAATTCATCTGCGCCAAATCGGTATCTCAAGTAGGGTCCATATGCCGAACGATTTTCTAAAATAATAATTTTTAAAAGCATGGGTGCATAAGCAGGAGTAAGAATTGCATAATTTCATCGAACGTTTTATTTATTTGTTATCAAAGGGATTGGGTGCTGGGGATGATGTATGCCATCTTTACTCACGCGGAAAGCTGTTTAATTCATGCTCATTTCGATCTACCTCATCTTCAGGACAGAAATATTCCGAAATCCCCTTCTTCGTTGGGGGACTCCCTCGCGCGCGTTGAAATATCAATTTTCAAATAGAGCAGGTTTAAAGTCTTTGACGGTACTATGCCGCACCAGCTCATCTTACTGTTCGTAGTGTTAGAAATATGAAGCTCTAAGTTCATTTTCCCACGCTTTCAGAAGTCTGTAGCTCCGAAATTATCCACATTTCGAAAAATTGTTAGAGGAATATTCGTTTTGCTTTGATGTGAGAAATCACCTCCAGAATTTTGTTGGTGTAGTTCATTAAAACCCTGTATAAGTGTATATACAGGGTGTCCCAGTCATATGCGCAAAAATTCGGAAGATGATTTGTCATACCAAAATAAGAATAAGAGTTCCTTTAAAAAT
>JAGDQP010066969.1:0-11212 GCA_022664845.1 Lepisma saccharinum | reverse complement strand
CTCACAGCGAGCCGAGCCGTGGCTCACTCATATTGAGCCGAGCTCACTTCGGCTCAGCTCGAGCCGAGCCGGTTGACATCCCTAAGTAATACCTCATGTTGAAAGAATAATGAATATTGGAGATATAAAAGAGCTATAACCTACATTAAAGAAACAACGCACCGAGCAGCTGTTAATCAATCGGTAGAGTTTGCATTGCAATCGCAAGCTCCTGGGAACGATCCTAGCGGTTGTCTATCCTTTCTGAAAATCTTTGAGGTGGTACAGCAAGGGACAAAAGTCTTGACGTATGTCTTCAGAAAATATTTCCCAAGCTAGCATAGATATCCCTCCCTGGTATGACATATTTTAACGAAAATTAAAGTTACGATTACTATATCTCCCGCTGGGTATAGAAATATCTCGCTCCACGATAAAACGCTGGAACTTTGGATCTTGATGTGATTTTAAAACAGAATTTTCCGATGGAAAATACTTTTTTTTTTTCAAATTTCACCCTTCCTGAACTACCTATCATGACAATATATTGTACCAAAAGACGTGATATGATGGTGCAAATCTCAGCATGTTAACAAATATGCATAATATTTCAACAGGTATACTTTTTTAATGAAAAGTTGGTCAGTTCCGAGTGCCGGCCATCGTGAATATGTTTTCCTTGGGTTTGTCTTGGTCACACCAGGCAAATGCTGGGATGGTTACCTTGAATAAGACCACACTGGTAAAAGTTGATTTTCTCAAAAGTGAACTAAATGCTTTCTTTCATTTTAAGTACTTTTTTTCATATTTGAGTACCTCCTTCTCATTTCTTAACGAAATGCGTAACAGTAAACAAGTAAACATTTTTGGTTTCTTAATATTTTTAATATTTCATTTTCCTCAAATTTGAGAAACAAATAGGACTAGTCCTTTGTTCCCAGACACATAAATATTATAGTGTGTACATCAAGAATAACGCTTTAAAATATTTTGTTTTTTCCTTAATGATCAACAATGGAAAAGAATGAAATCAGTTGTAGGGAGGTTTTAGGTACATTGATAGCAAAAGCAAAAATAATGGACTTCATATCCTGATTCTGTCTATCTGTCCGTCACAAGGAATTATATCTCATGAACTAGAACACGTAGGAACTTGGTTGAGGTGTTATTTGAAAGGTCTCGTTAATTCATTAGGCATGGCTATCTTTCTTTTTCGATTCGGCAGACCATAGGGAGTGAAACAGGGAGTGAATATGCAATTCAAGACTCTTATGTTTCTGGAACCAGCAAATGTAGGAACTTGGTTGAAGTGTCATTCGAAAGTTCTCTTAAATTTATTAGGAATGACTATCTTACCTTTTCGTTTCGACACACCACAGAAGGTAAAATGGAGTGAAAGTGCAACTCAGACTATCATATCTCAACAACAAGAAGATAGGAACTTGTTTGAGGTGTCATTCGAAAGATATCGTCAATTCATTGGGAATGGCTTCTATATTTTATTGATTCGACACACCCCAGAGGGTGTAACGGGAGTGGGAGTGAAAATTAAAGAACGCTATACAATTCCATATGTGGCCTTTAAGTTCCACCAAGTTTTGCCGATATGTTTTTGGGCAAATGTCCAGATCGAAAACGTATTGCATCTCAGTTGTAGAACAACCTTGTGTGTCCTCCCGTCCCTAAACACCATAGTTGTTAGTGTTGCCAATGTATTTTATAAGATGGAATGCCTGTGTGTCTGAGATGCTATCAAGCGACCGACGCCCTCGTGATTGTTAATAGGGTCGCAGCGCTAACTTGTTTTACTTTAAATTTGATTTGCTCAATGACATGCTGTGACCTTTTTCGGTGAAATGATATTAGCATTATATAAACAGAACCGGGTGTGAATTTAAAAATTTGGAATGAGAGAATACATTTGTGTGTAAGTTGTTGATTGAAAATAACGAACTGAGATACTATATTGCCTGGAAACGTAATTACTAACTACATTATGCTGTTCTTGTTTCATAATTTTCTTGTAACTTCCTATATAAATAGTCAGTACGTTTACTGTACGTTCGCTTAAATTACCAAGCGTTGAGTGAATTGCCAGTGATACGACTTTGTATTCGGAACCGATTCACCTTCCAAGGGACGGTTATAGAAAGGTTAATTTGTGTTTCTGGTGGGCATGTATCCAACAATAACAATTTTCCCAGTCTAGAGGAAGCCGAGATTCTAGCATGAGTTTCATTTTGGGAGGGTGTAAAGTAAGTAACGAGGGTTGTAAGTAACGTTTTACTGCGTTCTATTGATTCTTATCCGTAAAAAAATAAAGTTGCGTGTGTGCTCGAGAATTTGGAAGGGTCACACCTTCCCGTTGGGAACGGGGGTCTGGCAGAATCACTGACAGGTTGTTAAGAACAACAGTACCGCGTTGAGTAAACTTACACTTACGGACATATTTATGGTATTGGTCCAGGGGTACAAACGCATTCTGTATTCAGAATTTGAAGCATAATTAGAATACTTTTAGGCGTAATTATGCATATTTTATACACATTTTATATATGTGTATTTTATATCTATACACAGGGTGCGAAATCATGGAGAAGATGGGACATTTCCTTCCCTCAAGAGATATTAAACACTTTCGAGCTTAACGCAGGTTCTAATTTTATGTATTCCACTGAGAAAATACACCTCCCCCACATAAGTTGGGAAGATACCTCCAGGAAACCTGTTGATCCTTGTCAGCACCAATTTCAACATACTTACTTGTTAGGAATCTGTAATGATCTGAACGATCCGAATTCACTAAATTGATTTAGAACTATTCAAAATCTGTTCTTTCTTTTTACATAACTAACGACGTTAGATAAAATTATGGCAATTTACGTTAGAACTTATTGCTTATACGTTAGAAATAGTAAAATAAATTCCAACTAAACCGCCCCATGTGAAAGTCATTATTTAAGGATTCGTTGAATGGGTAAATTCAAAATTTATGAATAATCATCCTTTGCACTCAGCGATTCTGCCAAAAATTTCAGTTTCGGGGGTGTAAATTTAGTTTTGCAGGTTCTCAAAAGATTTCTAGATTTATTTTTTTTATATTTACTTTTATTTATTTGTTTATTTTTATTTATTTTTTATTTATTTTTGTTGTTGTTGTTGTTGGGGAAGGGAGCTCGAGAATTTGGGGATGACGCCACCACTGAAAGTGTCTGACAGAATCCAGGTTGCACTGCTTTGAGTAACTTCTAGTACTTCCTGGAGGAGACGAAAATGAATATTATGCTGCTTAGGTCATAACAGTCTCTCATACATTAGAAAAATGCTAAGTGCAAAGATAATTCTTATGCGTTGTTACAAAAGCTCTGAACTGCAAACCATAGCTTAATTTTCGATAGAAAGTAATTACATATGTAAGGATTTTATCACGGTTTCGAAAGTGATCAGAGTGTCCGGGTTGAAAATTGACATTTTGCGTTTTATAGATTGCTTTCTGAAGGTTTAAAACTTTTTCAAGGCATATTGTTTTCGCATTAATAGGCGTGCAGCACACAGGCCCGTGGCAACTAGGAATGTCGCGGATTTCCGATAGGTAATGGGGAGGCACGCGAATTCGAGCCCGCTCCCGGCTACCCTCACTGAAGGGTTGCAGAGTTTTCATCAGACTTACAATATGAATACAGGGGTGGTACTTCAATGCACTAGATTCTACCTTCCCCATTCCTGCGCCGGAAAACTGAACGTCGAAGGACGTCATCTCTCGGACGTAACTGAGTTATGACAAAATTGTCTATTCAGTCCATAAAAGAAAGAAAATTTTGAAGCAATCCAGATTATGGTAAGAACAGAACAGAGTAACCGATCCTACATCTCCTAATTCAGTTTATCAGAACCAACTTTAAATAATTTCAGCTAATCTAACGCAAAGAATGTGTAGTAAATCAAAAAATCAAGAAATTGAATGAAGAATTCGCGGGTATGAAAGGTACTTCTAACACGGAATACAGTTTTTTTTTAAAAAAAAAAGATGTAGAAAAAATCAACGATGTATCTGCATGGGGTGTCTTGATGAGTACGTTTTCACGAACTAAGCTGAAGCGTTTTAATTCTGTTACAAAACATTACATTTCTTCTGCTACAAATGCTGAACCCAGATCTCCCAGCTGCCTGCCTAGTGCTCTACAATTAAGCTACTGCAGTCACGACCAAGTTCTGTGTACTTGAGAATTCCTTTTTGCTTCAGCTGAGTGGAAAGTAAAGAGAATCGACTACAAGTGGAGACTTTTAATTCAAAAATCTTTTTTAATGGAGAAAGCCTTCCCGGAATTGTGTAACAGGAAATAATTAGACGCTAGTTTCCTTCACATAAAGACCTCGTTGACTTACTTGTAGATCACTCGTCCGGAATCGGGGATCCTGCTTTCATTCCCAGTAGTGGTAATTGATTATTTTTTATTTATTTTTACACAACTGGATTACCGGGACTATTAATGATATCTTTATGTAAAGGAATGTTGCATGTAATTCTCTCGTACCATCCCAGCATTTGCCTCGTGTGACCGAGGGAAACCAGGGAACACCTCAGTCAGGATGGCGAGACCCGGGTTTGAACCCGCGTTCTCCCCATTGCTAAGCCAATGCTCTACCACTGAGCCACGGCAGCTTTGTATAACTTATTTTGAAAAATAATATGCAGGAAAAAATTATAAAATGCTTTTACACCCCTCAATTTTTCATTTATCGCTTCCTGATACCATCATGTTTCGAAGTGCTGACATGAAGCACAAAGGTTGGTACGACTGAACATAGAAATGTTTCATAATGATAGTATGAAAAATTCGTATATGGGTCTCGCAATGGTAAAAGAGTAAAGGGGATTCACATTGACTATTGTATGAATAGAGAGGGGAAAAATTGGGTTTTCTAAAATCGAAGTAAATAGCGTTGATAACGATAATTTCTAAGTCTAATATACGCTTTTACATATAATTATACATAATAATCAATGGTGGGTCCCACAAACATACAGCCTGTCAAGGATTCCATAATGGTAGACGGATGTATATATATATATATATATATATATATATATATATATATATATATATATATATATATATTACGAAAGAACAATGACCACGCACAAAGATTGAAGTCTTGCGTTGTGTGCCACACCAAAACCACATATTTTGATCCTCATAAAGGCCGCGAGACATTTCAAGCAAAAACTGAACAGGGATTTAAAAAATGGCATTCCGCGAGGTGAAAATATGTTTACCGAAATGTCTCGCCAAATATGAAGAGGAAAGTAACATAATACATAGCATATCCTATCGGTATTTATGTAAGCATACTGGTCATCTGCAGGAGAAGATGAAATAAGTATTGTCACTAAACATATGTGCATAGGAGACACAGAAACAATAAAGGAGAAAATCAGGATATGCAAACCACTTAGTTTATCAATTGAACGGTGGTGTTACAGAATTCAGTGAAGCTGGACACAATAAAATAAACTGATGAAATAGTAGTAGAGATAGTAAATACCAAAACGAAAAACATTATGATGAAACAATTAATGTACTAAAAGTCTAGCAATGGATAGCACGAACAGAAGGCGGTACTTGAGCTCAAAGTAAAATTAATGCAAGGTCTGCGAAATAATTGAAAAGGAAAATAAATTTCTAAGAATTATCAGTAAAAAAATCAACACCAAAGATCAATAGACTGATACCAAAGATTAAGGAGATAATATAGGAAACGTAAAGCTTAAAAAAATGTTCACTAAAAGAGTCAATAGGCACCTACTTGGTGAAGATATGAACATGATAAACACAATCATGGATAAAAAGTCAAGGTTTGTTGTTCTACATATAAACCGAAATATAGAGGGAAGTGTACACACATTGTATTTAAAGTATATACATCTCCCACAAATACAAAATATATTTAAAACATAACTTGTTAGATATCGCTGTCCGGAAAAACCTTTATTTTAGTTTTGCCAACCTATTTTAAATATTGATTGTTTGGAAATGGATCCATATCGTTTGACATACTCACTTTAAACTTGTCATACATGATAAATGACGTACGCAAAATGCAGTATGTCTAACCATCCCCAAAAACTTAGTTTTCAGTGCTGCAACAAATTTGAAATTCAATTTCACATTGCTTCTATTACATTGTAATTTTCGAAGCAACGTATTTTTTATTTTGAACATATGAATTAAAAGTATCAGCTGCTGTAAGTTGTAATTTATAGTAAAACTTAATAATTTCTCAGTGTTTTTCATAATTAATTTGAAGTTTCATTTTTAGATATATTTATAAACTTCTCCGCTGAATGCTTTCCTTATGTACATATTGACTATGAGAACGGAAATCTAAACAACAGTTATCAAGGTTGTAAACAAATTGATATGTGCGTCGAAAAATACACTATTTTTACTACAATTGCTTTTTTTTTAAATGCTAGTTTGGTTGCATTTAATATTATAATTATATTGTGGATATTGATTATGTTTAGATTAACTACTATATACTAATAATATTATCCTTTCCCTCTTATAATATATATATATATATATATATATATTTCTAAACATGTATTTCCTCATAAATTATAATACTCCACGTCCGCATAATTATACACATTCGAAGAGCAGTAACCTATCATTTACTTTAAAAGATTCAAGATGTAGTATAACCTCTCTTGCAGTTGCAAGTAAACAAGTAACTTGTGTTTGAAGACAACAGTACGTTTATGATCCAAATGCACCACATCACTTCTACAACGGCATTTTTTACATTCACGAATGAACTAGTTTCTCTCGATTATAATCAAATAAGAATGAACCAAATATCTGGCGGTAATACTTCTGTTTGTTTCTATGTATTTAGTATAGCATGGGTGGCAAATCGTGAATGTTTATAGCAGTCGTAGGTCCTCATTGATCGCCCTTTTCATTGATGACCGCAATATGTTCATTTGCAGAGACATGAGTTTCTGCTTACGGATCGGATTTCGGGCGATTCATGCTTTCACTGCCTTAACGACAGTGGGTGTCCTAACCGAGCCAGGTCTACTAGTGCGAGGCTTATCCTTGATAGGCGAAGTTTCAATATATCGCTGTATGGTGAGATAAACATTTTGTTTGAGTAATGTTCAGTTTCCGCAGTAACTTAAATATAGTCGTCGGAGAGTGTCTGCACTTGTGTAAAGCCAGAACAGCGATACGTTCCTCTTTCTTTTCCCATTCCATCTTTACTCTGCAAGAAATAAACGAAAGCAATGGTGTTGTAAGTTCAAAAAACATTGCCGTTTTATATCAATGCTAGGTTTGATACATCATTCCTAACTACTGGAATTTTTCTTTAAGTTTGGGACAGAACATATGATCCGAGTAAGTATATATAGCATACATATATGAAACATACAATAACGTCTTGCTTCACTGAAAACTAAATTAGTAAAAGTATGAGTTTTATGATATCTAACAATTTGTAAAACGTAATACGATTGGCTGGACATCGTATATTTACCAAAATTATGTTTGTGGTGTCTTCTGTACCCCAGATTGTGTTTCCGCTTGGGGATGAAATCTGAGAAAATAAAATAAAGCACACAATTATGTATCCTTTCAGTTAGTTGTTAAAGTTATGATGTGCAATTATTTCCTCGGTATTTAATTTATATTAAAGTCTATGCTACAATTACACATAATTTACTAATCGAAAGGTAAGATAAGCGTCTGTTATCGAATATCTACGTATCATGTTCAGTGTATTTCAGTAGGAAATAAGTTATTTGACTAGGCATTTGGAATCCAATAAAAATGCCATGATGCCATAGAGCACTGATAAACATAAGTTTCGAAATGCATACATAGTTGCTCAAAACAATGTAAAGATAATATGTTGATTTTAGAATTTCAAGTAACTTGATGCATACTTTGAATTTAGCGTTGAGAGTTGTGGTAAAATTAGAAAATAAGTGAAGTAAATTACTGTTAATACTTGTCCTTTAATGAAATGCAAGGAATGAAAAAATGAACCGAAATATAGTGAAATTGCATATTTTATAATTAATAATCCTGGACTATGGGATAAGTATTTGGGAAAACTTACATATAATTGTGCCTTATTTTTTGCCATTAGCTTAAACTTCCCCAACTATCTACATTATATTTTAATTATTGTAGGTAGCAAATCTGGTAACGATAAATAACATATTGCAACGTAACTACTGACCTGATAATTCAATTGTATTCTTTTGTAGTGCATGCAATTTTTGACAGGTATTTGTACATTCTTATGTCAAATTTCTGCGCCCTCCTTGACTGAAATTTGTGTCTTTGTGACAGGCAAGTGTATTGGGCAGTTAGCTCTCGCTTCGTCTGCAATTACTAGATAGTATGTACACCTTCTGGCCTCTATATTAGCAGCCTTACCTGACTGCGGTAATTACCAGAAACGTGTTTTGTCACTTTCGTTTAATGACAAAAACATATCTGTTCATTGCATACAGCATGCACTTTTCTAAAATGACCACTTTAAACGTCCATATTGCAAGAGGCAGATTTTTTTTATAGAGAACCCTCTCGTGTTGTGGAATTCCTTATCCGTTGTGACACACAAGGTGCTCTCAACATTGATTTTGTTAATTACTTTGTATAAACCGTTATCTGTTCAAAATTGTGCGTTCAATTTTCACCAAAATTTCAACAGATTTGATATCATTGACGGCATGTTCAAAAGAGATTATTCTCGGCAGTGGCATATATTTTTTTTAATATGATGTTTAATAAAACTGTACAAATATATAGTTAAAAATAATTGAACGCTATTAACTATCAGGTGTATTTTGCATTTGAATTTTGAAAACAAGATGAACTTCAACTATTTCTTAAACATAACGTCGTAGTGAAAGTGAATATCACGTATGCGCAGTTTATTGCGACTGTTTTGAACATTTTGTATTTCAGCAACGAATTAAAAATGCAGTATGCTCGTCCCCAGTATAGTAATTGTAGAATTCTGAGCATACCAGGAAGTTCGTCAGTTTATTGTCGAACTTCCTTTCCACTGTCGTTGGTAGACTTTCTGGAAATTCACCTAGACGGTTGGATGTCATGTCCTTGCTGGCCGGTTTGATTTCTCTCAGAAGTTCCAGTACTCCTTTCCTGGTTATCCCCATTAGGTGATTGCTCTCTCTGTCGGGCATTTTCTATATCATCACTATGTCGGGTGTTTGGTGACCGATTTTCAGGTCCTCTTGGGCGTCTGTGACCGTTACCGTTCCAACCCTGGCTTCGATTGTTACGTCCACTGGTACTTGGATAAATTTGTTGACCATCCTGTGCGACATCTGTGATCTTAGTAGACGATGGGCCGGTTCCACATTGGACACATTGGGTTTGCGCTTTTGTTCGTCCTGTGACGGCCTATCATATTTATCACGCCGAAAATCAGGGTTGCGACATAGGCCTTCCATTATAGCAATTGTTCCCATTAATTGGGACAAGGACGAAACGATAATTCTAGAGTGTTAGAACGGATAGCATCCAGGTAATGAAGAGCTAATTATATTACATAGCATGGCACCCATTGTTGTCGCAAGCTCGCGAATACCAAATACTCGACGGAATATAAATTGCTTCATTGATGGGTAAACTTTTGGATATAATTTCTCACTTTGAAATCGGACGAGTTTGTGAGATAACTAAGACTCACTGAGATATTTATGAATAGTCTTTTGAAACTTTTGTAATACATAATGTCTTTTTGATGCTTGTAGAACTATGCTTCCATTGATCCTTCCAAAGGGAAGTATATTATTTCTAACAACTGTGACTTATGCGTTTGATATAATTTGGCTTCACTTTAAAAACGATGAATGAAACTCTTAGCACTTGAATGTTGCTGTTCTGCGGAGAATCTAGTGAAAGCGTTTAAATCGTGTGGCGTGTGTGTGATTTGCCTCGATGTTTATATTCACTGTATTCAGTTGACGTGCTTGATTCGCTCTAATCAGGTGAAAACCGGTGCGGGCTAACCTTACGACTGTAGTCGACTTGTGTCTGCGTCGTTTATATTTTTAGTCACCGAATTTTAGTTTATCAGTCGGACGCACACTGTTGTCGGATTGATCAGTCAACAAATCTATAGCAGTTCTTCCATAATTTGCTTGAGAGCGAAGGTATCGTTGGGTGTGCCCTTTTTCAGTAGACCCATAACCTGAATCACTACCTGACGAAGTTTTCATTCGGGCAGTATATATATATATATATATATATATATATATATATATATATATATATATATATATATATATCATATTCAGCCGTTTTCTATCCACTGCTGGATGAAGGCCTCCCCCTTTTCTTTCCACATATCTCGGTCTGCTGATATCCTCATCCATGTATTTCCTGAAAAACGCTTGATTTCATCTACCCGTTTCTTTTCTCTAGGAATCCACTGTAGTACATTTGTCGTCCACCTTCCATCTGTTCGTCTAGCTATGTGACCGGCCCATCTCCACTTCATCTTCTTCGCACTCTTGATTACATCCTCTACCTTTGTTTGTGCGCGAATCCATTCATTTCTCTTCCTGTCCCTCCTGGTTATTCCTAGCATGCACCTCTCCATTGCTCTTTGTGTGACTCTCAATCTTTGAGTCGTTTGCGCATTCAATGTCCAAGTTTCGCTCCCGTACATCATTACAGGTAAGACACATTGATTATAAACTTTACGCTTCAGACACATTGGAAGTTTGCTTTTGAAAATAAAGTGTAGTCTTCCAAAAGAACTCCACGCCATTTTACATCTTCTATTTATTTCATCAGTCAACTTTGCATTCGATGTTTTAAGCTGGCCTAGGTAAACATACTCATCAACTATGCCTATTGTCTCTCCGTTAATCTTCACTTCCTTCTTTGCAGCATGTTGGTTGTACATTACTTTTGTTTTACTTAAGTTCATTTTAAGGCCGATTTTCGAACTCTCGTTACTCAGTTCTTCCATTCTGGTTTGTAGTTCTTCTGCACTTGAAGCAAACAGGACTATATCATCAGCGAACCGTAAATGATGAAGATATTCGCCATTAATTTTAATTCCAACTTCATCCCAGTTTAAATTCTGGAACACTCTCTCCAGGACCGCACAAAACAGTTTCGGAGAAATTGAATCTCCTTGCCTTACCCCTTTTCCAACTTTAAATTTTTCACTGTCT
>JAGDQP010066968.1:0-11212 GCA_022664845.1 Lepisma saccharinum | reverse complement strand
GAAAGCTCTGACGTCACGAATTGTTTTCAATTTACTCGGCAGAAGAATTTCGATCAATGTCAGGCAGGAGCTGTGGGTTTGTTAGACTTTATAGTTCAAAATAGCTTGGAGAAAACGTTTAGTGAATCTTCAAAGCTTCTAAAACTGATATTAACAATACCAATAACAGTCACACAAATTTCTTGCCACGAAAAATTGTGACAAACTATCAAATTATCCCCAGTATTATAGCTACGTCATTTTTCTAAGTTTTCTCAAAATCATAACTAATTGGCTAATGTCCCTTCATTTGATAATCTGGTCACTTCTTCTTTTGTGTATGTGTCACATAATTTAAATCTACGTTGATTGATTGCGATTGATTATCTACCCAATCTTCTCACACATAGTGCAAGTTCAGGCCCGCAGCCAGGGTGTTGTGCCCACGTAAATTTCCCTTACCCCAATACAAATATTTAATTTTATGTATATATATATTAACACGCTAGCCGCCATAATTTTAAGGATATTTGAACCAAATTTTTATATGTTGTTTCTAGGCTTAATAGCTCGGTTAAGTTCGTTAATGAGCAAATTCGGTCGCTATCTTGGACCCAAAATGGTCGCCGAACCCATTGTTGTATAGAATACACAGCCTAAACGGCTGCAGCTAGAAATATCAAATTTGGTAACACGGTACATTATCATTTGTATGTTACTAAAATATTACATGATGTATCCAAAGAGGCCATCTTGGATCCAAAATGGCGAACCTGAAAATCCATTTTCCACACCGTTTAAGCTAGAGATACGAAATTTGGCATAAAGGTGCATTATGACGAGTAGTTTAGGGAAATATTACAACATTTGGGAAAAGGCGCCATCTTGGATCCAAAATGACCGCCCAAAATCCCATTCTGCACACCGTCTGACTTGGATAAATGAAATTTTACTTGAATATGTACTACCACAAGTACGTCACGACAATATAAGAAAACTTTCAAAAAGTCGTCAACATGGATCCAAATTGGCCGCCCCAAAAGCCCAATTTCCAAATCATTGAAGGTAGAGAAACGAAGTTTTCTTTGAATGTGTATGACCAAGAGTAGGTTACAATAAATGGGGCAAACTTCCCCTTTGGGGGCGCAACCCCCGGTAGGAGGGTGCAGATGGACACCATGGTGGTGTAGTGCTACAGGGAGATTTTGGTTAAGATAAAGGAGGCCATCCTCTCAAAAACACTGAAGTCGTGGGCGAACCCCCTACGGGGGGCTTCAATACATCGTCAGCTATGAATAAAGAGGAAACATTATCAATTTTTGCTTGGGGAAATATAACTTTATTGAACTTCTGTTACATAATATTATGAATATATTTCTGATGACGAAAGCACGATCATTTTCTTTCAATTTCACCATTTTCGTAGTGCACTTGTTTCTAACCTATTTTAGATTATACATTTCATTTTGACATTCACTCAGTGTGTCTGTGTGACTTCTGAGGCTACACTCACATTCATAATCATTTCCACTGTCTACCACTTCACTATACCTAAGATCTTCACTACTGCCTAATGCCATCATCATATCCTGTGCAATATGCAAAATGCATGACAAGTCAGGCATCTGCACTTAGACTCAAACACCTCTAATTAAAAAAAATACGATGATAAAAGATTTACGTTCTAGCTAGGTTATCTGGTAACATGTAAGAAATTTCTCGAGTGAGAGTGCATAATGAAGAGCTCTATAAGAATAATGAAATCGCGACGACTAAGCTGAACAGGACATGTAGATCGTATGGGATAAAAACGAAGATTTTGTATGTTCTATCCTGGTTGGAAGGCCGGATGGAAGGAGACCATTGGGAAGACCGAAAGGTCGTTGGGAGGACAATATTAGAAGAGATCTTCGAGAAGTAGGTGTTCGTGATGAAAACTGGCTTGATGTTGCCCAGGATAGAATCCAATGGTGAACATTTGTTACTGCGGCGATGAACTTGCGAGTTCCACAAGCCAGAAAATTTGTCAAAATAACATAAATAAATACTTGCAATTCCTTTGGACTAGAACGCTATGCTACTTTTATTTCACAAGTGCTAAAAATAGTATATCTTCGGGGTGACCTGTTATCTATGTTATATAGTGGACTAATAACATGAAGTGATATTTCAAGTTGAGTCCAATGGATTTGCATTGACATTTTTAGGGCTAATTCTTAAAATTAACCCAAATCTACACGCCGACGTCAGTAACCGCGTGAGCTAGGGCACTGTGCCGCAGTTTATAAGGTTGCTGGTTCGAATCCCGTCTGAGGCATAGATAATTGTAAATGACTTTATACTACATTGCACTTATATCATCGTGACAGGCCGAAGTCCATAATGACTAAAACAACCTCGGTAAAATATAGTTTATGGCGTGATGATCATGGGTGTGAAATTCGTAACCACTGCAGCTTGAAATTTCGGTTAACTGGTTGACTATATCAATAGAAACTGAAGTAATTCGGCATTGGCAAATATTTATGAAAGTACTTATTTATTATTTTAGGGAATTGTTTTGAAACAGAAAAGAAACTAGCTAGTTGAATTCCGAAAGGGGTATTAAATTCGTCCAAGACAATTGAAAATCATAAAGCGAGAATTGGAAACTAGCTTACCTTTACTACAACACAAACATACCAATGTCCACGAGTAAAGTTAAATAATGCCGTGTTCTCAGTGTACAAGTATGGTCGAAGGTACCCTTATATTTATAACGAGTGGGAGCTTCGAGTTAACTTAAATAATTTTGCGTTATCTTATTCATTTTATGTCGTCATCTGAAATCGTTTCAGTGGAACAGATTAATCAGATTGTGTATTGCACTAGACATGGAGAATAAGGAGAGGAAATATACTTATTACATCATAAAATTAGGGCAAACCCGATGATAACTTACTGCACAATAGAAATACTTTCAAGTAAGCTTTTATCGTCAATTCCGACAGTGGTGTATGAATATCAGAAATTATGATAAACAAAAGACTGAAAATCTAGTGTAACGTTAACCAATTTTACAATAGTGCATATGATATAAAAATACCATGCTTCACGCTTATACAGTCATCAGATTTAGAACAACCGAGCCAATTTTATCGTTCAGTTGCAAGAATAGTCTTGAGTGCATGTATGAAAGAAAAAAAATGTTGCCTTACCATTTGCAAACGAACGTATACAGACCAAGGGCGCGGATCCCGGGGGCTTTAGGGGCCCTGGTCCCCCAAAAGTTCAAGTCCAAATGATAAGGTGAAGTCGGTTCTACCTATTTCTTCAGTACATGGTCATTCGTTTTCTCTTTCTACTAAGCTTATCTCCCTTTGGAAAATCTATTTCATTGATAAATTCCCTCCCTGAAACTCTTGTGCTATAGTATTTATATAAATTACATCACGTATAATACCCCCTCGGCTGGCTAAAGGAATTAATTCGTGCATTGCTTGTGTTGTTTCTGGAGTTTCGTGCATAACATCGATAAAGAACATTTAGTAAGAAACGAAAAGAAAAAGAAAAGAAAGTTTAAATAAAATGAAAACGTATTTTCTGTCGTTTAACGCTCGGAACGCCAAGATCGGGTCATAAATGGCCCATACAGTCAAAATATCATTTTTGTCCATTAGTCATTAAATGAAAGAGTGAAATTCTGTGTATTTTCCACGTAGATGTCCAAAAATCTTATGGTAGAAAATGGTGTTAAACCCATGTATTTATTATGTAATAATTTAAGAAAATCAAGCATGAGTCAATTTGACCCAATCTTGTCGTTTTGTGTAACTATTTTTAAATGTCATTTTATATTAAAGTAATTTTATATTAAAGTAACAAGTTGTCGGTTCTAACACGTCTCTTTCCAAACGAGCTACACTTTATAATTTCTCAATCAAGGAGCGAACAAACATGGACGATGCTGCTTGTGTAGTGGTAAAGACAAGTACTCCGCATATTGTCAGCAATGTAATCGCTTCATTTGCAAGAATCAGAATACAACAGATACGGTGTGCTTTACATGTGAGAGAGTAAGGTAGTTTGATTCTGGTAATTTTATATGTATTACTTTATCTGTGTAAATTGTAAGTAAGAGACAAATGGTACCTTCATTTGTGTGCAGCCATGAAAATGGTTACAAGGTTAATATGATGTATTAATTTTTCTGTATTTTTCATTACTTTGTAGTATCTACTTGAATAAATAAAATAAATATATACAATACAATGCAATAAATACAATACAATGAATGCACCCACACTCTAAAATACCTTGATTTTGAACAAGTACTTTATTTGATATGAGAAATATACATGTAAGATTAAAAAATGAATTGTATGGGCGGTAAGAAATATACGTGTGTCGAAAAGGACTCATCTTGGCGTTCCGTGAGATGAAATTATCTTGGCGTTCCAAGGGTTAAGGATCATTCATCGTGATTTTGTTATATACAAACATAATTTATGAAAAAGAAAAAAAATATATATAAGAAAAGAAAACGACAAGAAGAACTCACACAAAAGTAGGAGTAGACTTGCACTAGAAAATATATCCGTCAAACTGCTGTTTGAATGCAATTATTGTTTACCGTTAATACCGTAATTTTGATTTTCTAATACAACTTATAAATAGGGAAACTATATACAGCGGGTAAGAAAAGTATTTGCACAAGTTCAACAAAGAGGGAAAACAGACTGTAAACACGTAAAACACGGACCATTTCGACATCTCTTGACCTTTTATGATAATTTGGATGCCTTAGATAGAATACTATAGAACTAACTACTACTCGATCACTGTAAAGTAACAGGCAACGAGAGAGTGAGGACTACGTAAATTCATCGTAAAAAAAGTGTTTGACAACCCAATGCTAATCTCCACATCGCGTCAGGAAAGCCAAGCTTGTTTGCAAGCCATGCTTTACCGTTGGATACATTACAAAGAAACATAAAACAGAGCAATTATTGCGGAATAGAATCCATTCTGGCCAACCAAGAAAACTAACTGCGCGGAATGAAACTTGCATTCTTCATCCTCTGAATAGAACTCAAAGAATTAGTGCTAAAGATTTGGCTACTTAACTCGCCTAGGATATGCAAGTTAATGTTACACCACAAACAATCCAAAAATCATTGAAAAAATTGGGTTTAGGAGATGTGTATCCAGGGTATGAATACTGCCCACTCCATTAGTAATTACACAACTCCAAATCATAACAGGCCCTCCAACACTTTTACCAATTGAAGCAATGTTCTGCTTTCTGAAAGCTTCATTCTTCTTTCGACACACGTCCTGATATCCATCACTTCAATACAGGTTTATCTTCGTCTCATCCTAGAAAAAAAGTGCCAAAATTCCAGGCACTCATATTCATTTGGGGGGGGGGGGGGGGGATTAGAACTTTTTCTTTCTGCTTTCTTCTAATATTTGTGTTTTGTTTCTGGCTACACATCTTTTGAATCCCAATTTTTGTTGTTCACATGTACACATCTGTAACATTAACTTGCATATCCTAGGCAAGTGAAGTAGTCAAATCTTTATCTTCTGAATTCTTTGAGTCTTGTTCACAGAATGAAGAATGTAGGTTTCATTCCGGGCACTTAGTTTCCTTAGTTGACCAGAACGAATCCCCAATAATTATTCTGTTTTGTTTCTTTATGATGTATCGAACGCTAGAGCATGGCTTTAAAACAAGCTTGGCTATGTGTCAGTACCTTTTACCTTCCGCGCGTAATTTGAAATTAAAGTGAGCAGTTCCAATGTTGTTCAACTCACTTTGTTCCCTATGATTCTTCTTTTTGCCTGACACGGTGTGGATTGCTTCAATAAATCACACAGAGTACTTTTGTACACAATAGGGTACCTAAAACATTTCTTTCGAGAGTGGTATGGGGTTGTTCAAATACATTTTTGCGATGAATTTATGTAGTTGTCACTCTTTCGTTGCCTGTTACCTTATAGGTGTATCGAGTAGTAGTTATTTCTATAACATTCTATCTAACGTATCCAAATTATCATAAAAGGGCAAAATATTTCGAAATGGGCTGTTTTGCGTGTGATAAGTCTGTTTTTCCTCTTTGTTCAACTTGTCCAAATATTTTTTCCCCCACTGTAGGTGAGAGAAAAGCTTCTTGAACCATGCCTGTCGAGATAGAGAACCGAGAATAAAAGAATAACATTTGTCCAATAAAGCAGTAGCGCGGCGGAAGGGTGAGCAGGACAGAAAGAGAACCACATTTGGAAAAGCTGAATAACTCCTCTGCATAGACTAACATTATTTTTTGTGATTTCCGAAATTTATTTTCTGTTCTTATTAGTTAGAACATAATGTCCTTTAGTGTTTTTTTTTACGTTGTACAAACAGTTAAATTCTGTAATAGCTGGGTCTGGGGAAGCCTTCATAATGACTATATGTATACTATTATATGTGTTTTTTTTTAATGAATATACAATACTTGGCAAAATCTGAATTGGATTTGTATCATATGTACCTTCTTAGACCCTTATCTGACAACAAAACATATCTGAATGGGCCCCTAAAAAGTTACACAGAAATCGGCGCCCTTGATACAGACTGATAAACACAGTAAGCTGCGCTAGTGAATCAAAACAATGCTGTTTTGATGCATGATAATGCGAACTACTTCGCTCGTGAAAGTTCGTTTCTTTTCGTTTATGTAAGCTTTGGTGTAGTCATCATATTCCTCAGATTTCGCAACATCAGAGAAGCACACGTTGCATCCCTAAATAATGCGAACTTCACTTGACAATATAAAAACTGCACTGAATGAAGTGCTTGACCTTCTGAGTTGCTGCATCGCTATGGGATTCGTGATCTGCTACCACGCTAACAAAAAGCGCGCGAAATAATGATGACTATTTTTGTGCTAAATGAAATGTCGATCTGTGCATTGTGTTTTGAAATATCGAGTCTAATTCGGGCATTCGCGTTCCTTCTTCTTCTTTCTCTTCGTCTTCCCCACTTTTTGTGCGGTAGATGTTTCTAATGAGTTTTCTCCACAAAACCCTGTCCTGAACATCTTCCCCTGACGGACTTTTCTTCCCCCAAACCTTCCTTCTTAACCCTATCCAACCATTTCCTCCTTGGCCTCCCTCTATCTCTCTTGCCCTCCACTTCCATTGCCATCACTCTTTTGACTATATAGTCATTTCTTTTTCCCATTACATGACCATGCAATTCACTATGCAGTCTTCTTTCTTGTATCTTCTTAGATATCTCTACAACCTTGGTTGTTCCCTTATTTTCATTTTTCTCATTCTGTCCCTTCTTGTTATCCAACGCATCCAGCATAGCATTCTCATTTCGGTGATATCTTATCTCTTTTCTTATGCTTTCTTTATTGGCCATGTTTCTGCTCCGTACATCATTGCTGGTCTAACTACTGTTTTGTAAATCATTCGCTTACTTTGATGGAACTATTTTAATAAAATCACATGATAAGCACAAGTTTTGACATTAATGATGTGGCACGAGGGTTTGATAGCACCATGTATGTGAAAAGTTAATTGTCAAGTAGGAATTCTTCCTATCGGTATTAAATTGCTTTTCTCTTTTGATGGTATAACACTATTAATCATGTAAGAACGAAGATAAACATAGGCCTATACCCTGGATTTGAATGCGAGCCTTAAAAGAGTCAAAATATTTATTAACCAATAATGTCACCATCAAACTTTAATCTTTGATGGAAATTTATGACTTTAACTCCCACTAAATTCACATATTTACTTATACAATAGAACGTTCCAGTCATTATCTACTGTTTTAACATAATCATATATTAAAAGTTATTTAATTTAAAAAAAAATAACTTTGATTATTTGAGATCATTTTTATTTGAAGGGTAAAAGGGAAAAAATTATGAAACTCCACGTTTGGTCGATTTCGTACTAGTGCCACCATCTGCTAGTTAACTATATGTACTACAATGGTGCAACATATGTGAAAATGTATCTAGAATAATTATTATTCATATTAAAGAAATGTTTAAACAATTCAAAGTTTTTCAGTGGGACTTTGAAACTTTATTTTTCATTCTTTTGCCAAATGAGTCCAGATGGAGTTTCATCGTTTTTACCCCTGACCGCTCATTTATTACTTTAGATTGATTGATTTGTATAATTGTTTAGATTTTTTAATATTCCGTGCATATTAAGTCCCATGCAGGACTTAAACTTCGACATTCGTTTTAGTTCATGTTATCCATGTTGTAAGAAATACATTATATTTCTCTAATCAATATTTATGTTGCGTTCTTTGTTCCTTGATCGACTGAGAATATATTTGTAATGCACAAAATACTTCTAAAAGCTTACAACATTCAATTTGTAATAACAGTTGAAAGGAAGAAATAAAATAAGACATGTTAAATGACCATTTTTATTAACCAATTACCAAGTTCTAATTTTATGTATTATACAGATTATAATTAAGATATAACACATGTTGTATTGTGTTGTTATAAAACGTGCTTATAATGGAAGCATTCCCATGACTTTATCCATGATTCCTTCTTTGATATCCTCAAATCTTTCCCTCATCTCTTCCTTTCTTTCCCTATCTCTCTGAGACATCTTTTTATGTCCAACTATATCCTGACTCTGAGGATTGTACAAACTTTGACGACGAACCTGAAAACAATAACAATTTATTGAGATTTCATACGCTAACTTTTGTACGAGTGCGAAAAAAAGTACATTTAATTAATAGAACGTACATTTCACTAAAATGCTTTCTAAAGTATAACGTACGTTGCAAAATAAGTGCTATAAAGTGTCCCTATAAGCAAGACTTGTCTGGCCGGTGAAGGGCCAACGGTGGTCCAACCATTATACAGCTGGGCCACCGTTGGCCCTGCACCGGCCCGACAAGTCTTGCTGATATCAGTAGTTCTTAAATGAAAAGGTCAGGGGAAAAAAGATGAAACTCCATTGTAGTAATCAATGCTTCAGGAAGAATTCTCTGGGTGGTATTTTAAATCTTTAAAGGGGGTAAAAGAGGAAATAGAGAATCTTCTAGTGGGAATTATACACCACGGTGAGTAGCAACAGGAGGCCTCATAGGCTCCATAGTAAAATACAAGACGATAAAAAATGTCATGAAAGAGATAGAAGAACATAGAAAGAAATGCTAGAAGCATGTGAATTATGTTGACTTGTTAGTGAAACGTTTCCGTACATACTATATGAAAAAATCATGCATTATGTGCCACATTTATGCAACCACCACATACATTTATTTATTTACCATAAACTAAAATCTCGTTTATCCTGACTTGATGGGACCAAACCTGTTCCCCATAAACGAAATTCCGGACAATCTAGATTTACGATTTGTTTCATGCTATAAATGCCTACCAATACAGAAAAGAAATACAGTAACAAAATTATTTATTTTATCAAAAAATGTTTTAATGTATTGGTAGCAAATACAGTACAGCACTGCAGATTTATACTGCGGAGAATTAATTTCGACGCTCTCACTTATAAACAATGAAACTGACAAGAAATTACTTTCCTTCAAAAATCCTTTTAGTTGAACCGTAGTTCCGGATAAACGTGTTTTAATGTATTAATGTTCTCTCTCTCTATCACACACGTATTTACAGAGGCATGTTTGTCACATAAGCTCCGTTTTAGAAAGTTCTGTATTGTTTTGTAAATCATTACGTCGACTTATTGTACCACAATCTGAAATTCTTTTTTTGTGAATAATCAGCAGTCACGTCTTTCTTAGTCATTCCATTCGAAATCGACATTTTTTTATGTAAATCTTTGCTCGACCATTTACGATTGATTTTCCGGTTTTTTTTACCATAGATTGTCTTGTTAGTAAGCAGTATCAAACAATTATTTTTATTAGCAGCCATTTTGAATCTAGGCTCACTTTTCTTCACTGCGGCAGGCAAAACTACGGGTTTGGAAGTGTTTAGAAAATAGTCACTGCTGTCTTCTCATTAAAGATAGAAGGTTCTGGTTTTCACTGCTTGAAAGAAGATATTTTGGGCTTTTATAAAATGTATAAAAGGTTCGAAAACAAAATTGAAATCTAGTCTTAAAGGGCTCATAATTCGGCCTTATTCATGAGCAAAATCATAAATTTTATGGACCATTTAAGGTGACTGGAGGTTGAAATCAGAAGTTGTAATTTATTGCGTACGAACTATGTCTACTATTGTTCCCAGAAATGTAAGACGGGATTTTGGATTTGGCGCCCTTCCTAGCATTTTGTGGCATAAAAAAATTGAGAAAAATCGAAATTTTGAGAATTTCAAGGTCAAAATTCCGAAAAGGGAGACCAGATAGAAAATTATTGTTTCTGCCCAACAATACTTCTGGTAGTATTGTCAAAAATCTCTAGGCTTCCTTCTGTAGTTCAAGGTAATACAGAAGTTATAAGCTCTCAAAACGTGAGCAAAATACGTAATAGTTAGGAAATCGGAAATACACCATAAATGACCTAAATTTAAGTTATCTATGCTTATTTATTTATTTTTCTTAACCAAGTACATCTAAAAATGTACAATTTACTTTAAACATTAACTATAAGATCAAGTTCTGGGTTGGATAGTTTTCCTTGATTTTTTTTTTGCTAGGCAAATATAAAAATTAAAACAATTGCAGAGTTCAAGGTCAAATTTCTTATATTGGGTATCATTAAAAATCTGAAATTCTGACATTAACTACAAGAAATGCTTAGCAAAACCTTAGAGTTTCAGTTCAAAACATATCAACATGCACGGCAGTGCATGAGCCAAGTTCTTCGCGTCAGAAAACGTCAGCACTGCCAGAAGCATGTTATACAGGAACAAGAGTTTATGGCAAAATCGACGATTTGGGGGCCCCGTAAGAAAAAAGATGTTAAAGATAGGAATATGAGCTTTTGCCGTTAAGGAGATATGGTAAATATGTGCAGATGTACAAAATTTCATATTCGTATCTCAAACTATGTTCTAGTTGTGGACCCCTGAAATTGCACATTTTAGGCTAACTGACTCACTCACTCACTCACTGACTCACTCATCATATTGTTTAGGGTGTTTGGAGTAAGCTAGAAACATGAAATTTGGTATGAAGGTAGAGGATGATAAGTAGATAAAGGAAAAATTCCGACATTTTGAAAAGGTCGCCATCTTGGATTCAAAATGGCCGCCAAACCTAAAATTTCAAAGAATACACAGCCTAAACG
>JAGDQP010066964.1:0-11212 GCA_022664845.1 Lepisma saccharinum | reverse complement strand
CAAAAATTTTGTTGACCAGTGTTATTCAAATAAGAATGCAGGGAGATGGCTAAATGCCATAAATATCAATTTTAAAAAGGCAGTAAGAATCATTAATTTGAAATTATTTATTTACAAGCTATAAACCTACCACATTTACTACTTTATTATAATAATAAAGTGGTAGATTCACTAGCCTGTAAGTAACTAATTTCAAACTAATAATTCTTACTGTCTTGTTTTAAATACAGACATCAGGCTGGACTGATTAGTTTTTACTAGTTCTACAATATTTTAAAATTTGAATTATATTTATGACCCTTAGGCATCTAAGGCTCAGGCCGAATAATCAAATATCTGTCATAAACACCCGCGAAAGCCACTGCTTCCGTCATGATCTCTCACCAAAACCGGACTGAAGTGTGGACGCTAAACTTTAGTCGTGACAGACTACCGTCGACAGACTATCGTCGGCAGACATATGTCGCACGACGAACGTCTGCGGCAGACTTTTGTCTTAGGACGGAAGTCTTCAAGTGAATACTTGGCCTTAAGTTTGGTGGTGGTGGGCGCGGTGGGTTTAGAACCGCCACTAGCCTTATGGTTTGAAGATCATGAACGTTGCCACCTCGTGCCAACTTCCAGTGTTCCTCCTACATGCTTTCGCCGAAGAACTTGGCTTATCCATAATCCATTTTACCACATTTTAGGGTTGAAGAAGTTGGCTAAACTTTTTGCACCTCTGGTGTTTTTGCTCCGATTACACAGCTTTTTCTACGTGTATAATATCGTTGTCGGAACTGCAATACTATGTGGCAAACTATGAATTTTTCACGAAGACAAAAAACCGGTTTCTAGACTAATGTCTGGAATACAATTTAGGTACTGAAAAGTTGCTAGCTATATCTAAAAAAGTAGAAGTTGTTTCCACATATTTTTTTACAGTATGCACAGTACACAAATTTATAAACTGGTACCAAAACATGAAAAGTTAAAAAAAAAATCCACTTAGTTCCGATAACGACATATCTATGTATACACGCTTCGCTGCTTCCCTTTATCGTAACCAGACTCTTCGAGGGTCTCCATGATGTAGATCTTCCTCTATACCGCCGGGGGGGGGGGGTGATCCTGTCAAACCCTCGTGATGGGGGACCTTCAAAACCAATTTATTTTCTGTAGCTGCAATGGTTTGGAAAATGGGTTTTGGTCGGCCATTTTGGATTAAAAATGGCGAAATTTTTAACGTTTTTTTATATTGTCGTGACCTAACCTTCATGTCATATTTCATTTCTCTATCTCGAACTGTGCGGAAAATGGTTTTTGGGCTGCCATTTTGAATCTAAGATGGCGACGTTTTTTTAAAATGTTGTAATATTTTCCTAAATACTCTTGATAATCATATTTATGCCAAATTTCGTATCTCTAGCTCAAACGGTGTGTAAAATGGATTATGAGGTCTGCCATTTTGGTTCCAAGATTGTTTATTTGAAGACACTTTATAATATTTTCGTAACCTACTAATGATAATGGACCGTCATACTATATTTCGTTTTTCTAGCTCCAGTCGTTTAGGCTGTGTATTCTATGGACATTTCATTTTGATGGCTATTTTGGATCCAAGATGGCGTCTTTGGAGACATTTTGTAATATTTTTCTAACCTAGTAATTATGATGTACTGTTATACCAAATTTCGTTATTCTAGCGCCAACCGTTTAGGCTGCGTATTATATCGAAATTTCGTTTTGACGGCCATTTTGGATTCAAGATGGCAACTTTTCAAGATTTTATATTTTCTTAATCTACTAGCGGTGATGTACCTTCATAACAAATTTCGTTTTTCTAGCTTCAGCCATTTAGGCTGTGTATTCTTTGAAATTTTAAGTTTGGCGGCAATTTTGAATAAAAGATGGCAACCTTTTCAAAATGTCGGAATTTTTCCTTTACTTACTTATCATCCTCCACCTTCATACCAAATTTCATGTTTTTAGCTTATCTCGAACACCCTAAACAATATGATGATTAAGTGTGTCAGTTAGCGTAAAATTCGCAATTTCAGGGGTCCACAACTCGAATATGCTTCAAGCTACGAATATGAAATTTTTCACACCTGCACATATTTGCCATATCTCCTTAAGTATGAAAGCTCATGTTCCTATCTTTAACATATATTTTCTTACGGGGCCTCGAAATCGCCGATTTCGCCAAAAACGCTTGTTCTTGTATAACATGGTTCTGGCAGTGCTGACGTTTTTTGACGCGGAAAACTTGGCTGCATGCACTGCCGTGTATGTTGATTTGTTGAAATTATAGAACCTAACTTCGGGATTTTGTACGTAGATGCCGTAAATGTACAAATAACAGCTAATTTCTCTGAAGTCCTCAGAGAAAATCTAAAATCTACACGTCAATTCAGTTTTTTGATATTATTATAACAGCTTTCATGAGAACAACATATAAACGAGATAAATAACCAATTAAGTAGTATGTGCTTTGTTTTTTAATATAAATTACGAGGGACGGTTTGGCGACAAGCGCTACTATCTCTATATTAAGCTAAGCTGTATTCTCGCTTAAGCTATGAAATGTGTTTTTGGGGAGCATCACCAAAATTACACTTGGGAACACGATTCTTGCCCCCGTTATTCTTTTGTCTGTTCTTAATGCATTTTGGACTGGAGGATGAGAAAATCTCACTAAAGTATTCTATCACACAACAACTATTCATAATTTTAATTTTTAAGAACTTACTTACTTACTCTATAGCTGATGGAACTCGTAAGTTCATCGTCGCAGTAACAAACGTTCCAACATGAAGAATCTTGTTCTGAACGAAATACGTTTTACTAGTCCTTTTATATTACGAAAATAGTTTCTGGAATAAAGGTACTTATGTAGACATTAATTCGAAACTGGGGAAGCTTATTGATCCTGTGTTAGAGTAGAGCTATGAAAAATGCTGATTCGTGTTTTTTCAGAAGCGTCATCTCAAGAGTATCATAATGACGTTTACTTTACTGTTCGGGTCGCTGACATTTGTCAAACAAACTGGCTGCCAATTTTCCAGATAGTACGCTAGTTTAAACCAAGTTCCGACTAGCCTTTTTTTCCTTACAGTGATAAACTGACATTTTCCTGTTGGATTACTAATTGGAACGCCAGGGTTCAAACAGAAATCCAAACATAACTAACTGTTAGTGGTTTTCACACAATTTGGAAATGCGTATACTGTACTGTATGTATATACAAAAAGAGAAAAAAAGTTACTTTATAGTATTTTCAAAAATAAAACATCACTCCGCCGGGAATCGAATCCGGGACCCCCGCAGTGGTTTTCCGAGACGTAAGCTACTACACCATACCGTCAACTATCAGATGTGGTTTTTCAGTGTCCTTTCTACATTCACACCCACAAGTCAAAACTGATTACGTTTTTCACGATATATACTCCCCCCTTCCCCCCCCCACGAATCAGTCGTAAGAATTGAACTTTTAGATAATTATTCTTATCTTTCATTATACGCAATACAAAGACCAAAAGGTAACATGGCATTGACCCCAGCACCTACTGCAATTTAATCTTAACGTAGCGTATCAAGAAAGGTGTTTGTGTGTGTGTGTGCGAGAGAGAGAGAGAGAGAGACAGACAGAGAGAAACTCCCACCAAATAAAAGAAATAATTCATTTATACGTTGACGGTTTACAATAGGTGATAAACCAAACTTCAGACAAACTTGCAGCAAACTTTGAAGTGCAAAGTTTGTAATTCAAAATTTGCTACAACATTTAAACAAATTTTATGCGGTAAGTTTGGCACTGCAAGGGTAACAACAATGCTAGTACAAACTTGGCGTAAACTTGGGTGCTATCTGGAAACGCACGCAAATAATCAAACAAACTTGACTCATTTGAGATGTAAAAACATAAATAACGAACAATACTATTCTACAATATAGACTTATTTCATGTTATTGATAGCGAATTAATATTTCCTACTTCAACCATTGAACTGACACATAACAAATCAAATTAGGTCTCCGCTTATAGGCTTACGGCACGATAATACTGATTATTTTGGGAACTAGCTTTCACACGGGATAAATTCGATACGTTCCACTGGTAAAAACACACCTTTTCGTACTCTTAAAAATAATAATATGATTCTTTCAAAGAAGAAAAATTAAATTAAAATGTTTCAAACACAGCTTTAAAAACATAGTTTAAAAAAATTGTTCAATATGTTTAAAACAATCGCCTCTGTTTAAAACACATTTAAAGCCTCTAAAAGGTATATTTAAAACATTATGTTCTGAACATTGCAACCTTGCTAGGAAGGTAGTTGAGGTATTGTCGGAGAGGTCATGGCGAAACTTTTGCAACGACACATCGATCATCTAAATAGGACAAGCTGTTCCCAAGATAGAGGGAGTTTGCTAGTAGCTAATGGGGACAATCGACAGCCTTTCAACTCAAGAACTACTAAGGCTATAAAGGTGGTTGAAGTTTCGTTCGAATGGTCTCAGCGAGACATTTCCCATGACACATAGCTCATCAGAAATTGGACGCTCGCTGCTGAAGCCTGGTGGTAACACAACAGTATCTTGTTACATAATCTCGTATTTATAGCCTTTTATACAATGATTTTCTATTTTTTACATTAAGACTTATGTCCTCATTGCTATACTTACGTCTATTTTGATTCGGACATTTTCTACACTATGAATGAAGATGAGGATGAAAACGAGGTAAATAAAAAGGGGGGAAAACTAACACCAGAAAACAGCTCTTGCTGCTCGTTTGAACTAGAACGTTGGGTCGTCGTCCACGAGGCTGCGGGTTAGAATCCCACCTGGTACATGATTGTTTGTGGATTAATAGCATTACACTCGTAGAATGGTGAAGGCTCAAACCAAATAAAGTTTTCTTAAAAAAAAAGTATATCAAAATTGCTAATAATTTCCATTTCCGTGTTGAATTAACACTTTCCTATAGTACAGAATTTAAGTTGCATGATTTGTGCACTGATGTGTTCATTTTATCTTAGAAGGAAACGAAAATATGACGTACTAGTAGTAACGAATAATTGATTCCAAGAAATCATTAAGAAAAAAGGAATGTTCGTACTACTGCTTTTTTATCATTTCACATCATTTGGTGTGTTACGTATGAAAAACCTGTTTCAATCGCGTAGTTGCTGTGCTGGCCTTCGCATTGAACAGGACATCCTGAACACACCTCTTAATCTGGCCAATGAGAAAGCAGAAGTAGTCACACACCTCTAATGGCAATATAAAAGTAAAGTCGCTCGGTATCGTGAATGTTAATTTCTGTCACTCAACGGAACAGTTCAGAACGTTTTAAAGTTTACTCCAGAAAATGGTAAGATCACTGTCATTCAGTCATTAAAAATTTATTTTATTTATTTTTTCAATACTCTAGGAAAATACACTATAAATTATAGAACTGAAGTTATTTTAGTTCTAGTGTTCTACTGTTCTTATTCTAAGTTAAATTTTATTTCCAATTTTCTAAAAAATATTTTTGTACAATCAGATTAATAAAAAAGACGCCTTATAAATAATTTCTAAGGGCGAAATATTGCACACTTTGACAACACCGAATCACCAAAGAAACGTGAGAATCATTTGTTCTGAATAAGCGTAGAGGTTTTTTGTGCGGAATAGCCATACTGCACAATTTTCCGACCTTCCATTTTTTTCAATCTCATTCTACAAGACCTTCCTATATGTTACAATTACACTGATGAATATGTCTTAGACAAAATAAATCTGAAACTTTATTTAGGACAAAAAACGAGCGTGAAATTTGTTGCGACTAAACTCATAGCTATTTTGTTTTCATCGATTCTGAAATAGACAAAAATAATATTCGGAAAATTACATACAATTATTTTGAAATAAAAATAAAAGATACTTTTTAGGAGTTATATTTAAAATCCTAAACGCATTTTAAAACAATTATAATATAACTGGTAATTCATAATTTTAAAACTTACATTAAATTATACGGAGTGTAATATATTTAATGTTTTTAAAAGTAATTAGGTTCTATGCCAGTTTAAGATAAGCATGACTATTGTATTCGAATTTTAACATTAAATTTTATATTTTTCTCTTTCGTTTCTTTTTATAACTCAGGCTCTTTAAGATAGGTTCCTACCGCAGTGGCTAGGTTTTTCACTACCCTAATCTGGATTTGTTCTTGCAGTTTTAAAAATATTCTAGACATAATTTCATTTCATATTTGTTTAAATTTTTCTAAAACAAGTTTGTAAATTTTTCAGTTTATTAAATCGAAAAAAAAATTTTTTTTAAAACCTTTATCGAGACATACTTGTCTTAAAAAATTCATACTAAAAAGTAAAAAAGAATTTTGCTTCTGTATGATTAAAAAGAAAAGCATGGGTGGCGCTCTCTCATCTTCAGTAACTATAAATTCTTTAATTGGCGCGCCCCATGCTTTTCTTTCCAGTCACGCACAAACAAAATTTATTTCTTAGTTTTTAGTACGAATTGTTTAATAAAAGTACGTTTTAGAAAGATTTTTATCATTTTTTCTAGTTATTTCGGTGTTCTTATACTTTTTGTTTTGTGACCTAAATTCTAAAGTATTCTGCAACCCGTCAAGCCTAGCATCGTTGCAGGGTAGTATTTATTTTAGAATAAAGAAGTCCGTAGTACGAAGGGAAATTAAAATATGTTTTTTAAAGTATATAAATATATAGAAATATATGAAAGTAACAATAGAATATTGTATTGTCACCCGACTTACGTCGTTGTGAAAAATTTCATCATCGTATGACGTCGGGAAATGAGTTAAATTATCGTTGCAAGATTTCAGGGCACCACGAACCATTCTGAACTAAAGAAAAAAAAAATACATTTTGAACATAATTGTGTCATTTTAAAAGAACAATTTTTCTTATATTTTTCTAATCAAGAATTGAATGAACATGAATAATAATATATATATATATACATAAGATATTTAAAAAATTGCTTTCACAGATGCCTATTTCTTTAATAATGAACATGATAATCTTTTAGTTCAATCTTGGTAAAGTTAGAATATTGTATCTTCAGACTGTATAAACCCTGAAGTTGTAATTGCAATTCATTAAACGTAAATTATATTCATTGTTAAAATACCAGAATGTCTACGAAAATTAGCTTTTTTTTGCCTGTATTGATTGAAATTTTTAATTTATTTATGGTCTTAGGCGTCTTTCGCTCAAGTTGCCTACATTCTTATTTGAATAACACTGGTCAACAAAATTTTTGGGTGTCAATTTTTTTTTCGGAAATGAGTATGAAATATATTGTTTTAAGGCGCTGAGTTAAAAAATGACTGCCGTTTCTCGCCATCACTCACCATTTTGTCATAACCGGTGTGAATATTTGTAACTACAGAGTGAGTTAAAAGTCACATTTCAGCCTTGTTGTTCACAAACCGTCGAAAAAATAAACCCTCGTAGTATACAAATGTGGAATGGTTGGAAAGGGAAATATTCTGGACTAGAAGAGCAATGTGGCCGCCATCTTGAAAACCACCATATTCGATGCAAGTCAACTTTTTTAAATAGCAAGTGGCTCGAGTAACATATCAGACAATACGGGTGTATTTCCAGAAAGCTTTTCCAAGTGTCAGATTTCATATTCCTCTTACAGTGTCGGAGTTATCTTTACTGGTTGCCGCTTGATTGTATTAATGAACCCCTAGCACAACCTTTTTTCCCATAATCCGATAGGAAAATGAAGCATCGTACTACACAAATGTGGAACGGTGGGGAGAGGTTGCATTTTTGGGTACAGGATCAATGTGGACGCCATCTTGAAATCCATCATATTCCCCAATATCATACAAACGTGTTTTGATAATTGATTTTTGGTTTATTTCGTTGATTAAACGTTATCGGTTGAAAAAGTAGGTTTAATTTTAAATTATATTTCAAGAAAGAGTTGATATTGTTCAAAATATGTTAGTTCAAAGTGGATTCAATCGTTATTTTCGACTGGGGTATAGGTTTCATTTCATGAAATTCTTTCTAATTTAATGGAATAAAATTTGTAATTAAAAGCTAATTGAATGGCATTAACTATTATTTTGTGTTCTCTTTTGTGTGTTGAAAACACGTTGAATTTCGTCGATATTCAAATGAAAATTTTATTTCATTGATAGGACGTTAATGTTACGTGTTTTTAACTATTATATTGAGCGTTATGTTAGTTGTGTAAAAATTGTGCTTAAAAGCAAATAGAGTAAAATTAACTATTTTCCTCATGTTATAATTTGCATGTTGAAAACACATTGAATTTTAAACAATATTTCAACGGACGGTTAATTTCGTTAATAGAGCGTTAATGTGAAGTATTTTCAACTATGACATAGATTTCGCTTTACATGCGCTTTTCTAAGGCGACGTGTTACACTTATTGAGAAATACAAATTACAAATTTAATAGTACGGTGATTGTAAAGTGTTAAATAAGGAAAAATGCATGTGTATAACAAAGAAAGAAAGAAAATTCGCAGATTTTGTGAACTACAAGGCTGTATGCGACAGTATATAGTGTTCATATTCTTGTGACAAAATGATACGAAATGCGTCTTTTTAATATCATTTTCGACTTCAGCGACAAGAAAACGATCTTATACTACATATTAAGAGAAAATTAGACTTGTTTGTCCTTGAACTACAACAGACAAATGAAAAGAACCTCTATAGGGAGGACGTTTGGCAACGCAACGCAGCTCGAATTCGCGCTTGATTCACCTATCGCCGCCCGCCAAGTAAGTCGTGGCTCTCCAGTGACTTTAGGACACACGTTAAGTTGAAATTTTAAAGTAATTTACTTCACATAAAAACACCAGGACATGTCGGACGTATTGAAGAACCAAATTTTTGTTAGTATATGTAAAATTCGTGAAAAGAAATACAAAATATTTTCAGCACTAAACCGCGAGGCGCTAGTGATGAGAAACACACGGACCGAATGGCAGGCGGGGTCAAGTGAGTCAAGCGTGAGCTCGACCGACCAGCGCTGCGTTGCGTTGTCAAACGTCCTCGCTGTACATTCTATTTTGCCCCGTTATCGTTCTTAACATCGAGTAGTAATAAATATTTGAATCAGGAATTGTGGCAAGTAGGTCCATTTCACTTTTAAAAGCAATTTGGCATAAGCTTGTCACATATTTGAGGAATCACGTCTTTTAGCAAGCACATTTCTGGGACAAGGAAGGGAAAGTAGAAACCAGGTTCTTATTGTAGAAACGACATCGACATGCGTCTGGTGAAACTGAGGGAAAGCATGGAAAACCTAAGTCAATATGGCAGGCAGCACGGATTGGAATCTACGTGCTTCATCCACAGTGACGATCCAAAATTGAGACTGTAATTACTAAAACGTGGGTGACGTTTGTAAAATTTCCTTCTTTAACTCGTTCGTCAGAGTTTAAAATGTGTTTTCATAGTAGAGTTGGGCATAGTTGTCTAAAGGCCATAAATGAAACTCCAATTCAAATTCATCGAATAGTGATTCGCTACAAAGGGTATTTACATTACATCTCATCACTCATCTTAGACGAGTGACGTAATGTATGACGATTTTTGTTGTATGTCTGACGACATGAAAGATTAGTCATTAAGGATATAAAACAAACAGCGAGTACTCCATAACTTCAAAAAGTGACAAGTGGATAAATTATAGCCTAATTTACTATCATGTTCCTTGAAGTTTTGTTGGTGATGGAACGTTAATAATAGACTTCAAGGTGTTGCTTACATACCCATTCTTTCTTTCATAATTATTTGAAAAACAAAATATTGCGTTTGTGTTAGCCTTTATGCAGGGGTGGAATGGAGGGTATACGCGGGTACACGCCGTGTACCCACCTAATAGTATAAATCACAGCGTGTACCCACCTCAGTGCATAAATATAATGGAACGTGTTCCCAAATCCGGATTTTTATTGAGCAGCGTGTACCCCCAAAAAATCTTACCATTCCAGCCCTGCCTTTATGACACATAATAACGAACAGACCGGACAATGGTGTAACACATAGAAATGAACCCATACAAATTTACCTTGTAGGTGATTTAAAAGAATTGTTCGCAACGTACCATTTAAGAAGATAAATCATTTATTAGGGATTGATAAGCTCGTATATTCCTAGTGAGATTATATTCCAGCATATACTCATATAAATCTTAACACGATATTCATAATTATAACATCTAATCAAATAGGATAAACCCATCCACATTGCATCAAATATTCATTTTTTTTTTAACCATCCACAACCATTCCCAGTAGGTAGTACCGTAATGTTAAATTTTATTGTCCTCCTTCTCCGTCATTTTTTTGCATATTGTATAATCTTGTAGTCTTTGGTCTATTTTTACAATAATTCACCATTTCTTCCTCAAACTCATAAACAAATTTGCTGGTCAAAACTGCAGATATACTTGAGCTATTGCTCAGTTCATATCCCATAATAATTATATCAAGGCAGCAACCTCCATAAGTTTTCCACAGGAAAAATTAACAACTAAATATCAACAGGATTCTATAGCACATTGTTCAAACGTACGCTGACACAGGCCCCATTCTAAAAGTATTTTCAAAATAAAATCTCTAAAACCCATTCTACACGAGCGGGGAAAACGCGACGGTTTTACCGCGAGAAAACAGCACCTTCTAACAAAATCTATGTTTATAAACGTACATGTTAAACCGCGCGATGAAAACACTCGTGTAGATACGTACATTTAAAAGCATGAATTTTGTTAGAAGGTTCAGTTGCTCTCGGTAAAATCGCCGCGTTTTCCCCGCTCGTGTATACGGGACCTAACTCACACGTGAAAGAAAAATTAAATAGGGTTGTTATAATTTTATGTACGCTAGAAACGATTTGTCTTTTTGGGTGTTTATACTTTTTAAACTTCGCTTAATACGGTTACTATAAAAAAATGACACTAAGATAAACAAAGAAAGTGACTTAGAACACAAAAGAGAGTGCTCCAAAGCTCCCCAACCTGTCTACAGCAATACTATTAACGTATTTCAAGAGAACAACGTGTATGTCTTAAAAAAAACTGTAGTTAAACGAATCACATTGATAGGGCAGACTTTTTTTCTTCTTTTTTTGTCCTGACTCAATCTAATGGAAACTATCTGGGATATACTGGAACAGACAATGCTAGCAGCAACG
>JAGDQP010066963.1:0-11212 GCA_022664845.1 Lepisma saccharinum | reverse complement strand
ACCAGACTCCTCTCCAGGTGGCGGATAGGGGAATACCTCCCAGATGTTGGGGATCACAGAAATATTCCGGGCGCGGACCAAACCCAGTACAGCCACCGTGCAGTTACTAGAGGGATCTACAAAGGCTAAGGGAAGATAACCGCAAAACAAAAATAACATAGTGAAGGGAAGCAGCTTCACCATTACCATCGTGAGGCTGAAGAATGACATCGGCAATGTGCATAGATGAACAGAGGACGTCATCTTTGATGTTTGCCTTTGCTGCGAGGTGACAACTCTACACCGCTAATGAAAAAAAAAGAGTTAAGAAAGTACCCTTCACGATGGTGCAATCCAGAGTAAGCGGTAACATGTTAGAAAATACCTGTAAAAGTGCAAGGCAGCGGTTATTAATAATTAATATCGCCATATACGAATGTTCTATAAGAAAAAAAGAAATTTCCTGGACGGGGATCGAATCTGTGTGTCCCACGTAGCAAGTCGCCGCTCTTCCGCCTAGAACACGTTCAAGAGGTACTGTGACACATTACAGAACGGCGGAACTGAATCGACGAAAGTAACCGGAACAGTGAACGAACAGTACCGTAGCTCGGGAATTGTCGGTTCCTTCATAGATCTTATGGCTATTCGCCCCCCGGACTATTTAATGTCGCTAGATCTTTTGGACGAATCATAGAGCTGAAATTTACTGGTACTTTTAAAACAAACTTCAGGATCTAGCGGTGAATCGATTTTTTTTTTCGAAATCAGTAAGAAAACCATGAACATTTAAAAAAATGACATGTTTCTATTTATCTTTTTTATCTGCGGTGGTATACTTATTCTTCCCCCATTTTTCTCCCTTAGTGTCAAAACTCCGTTGTTTAGTGGCAAAGGTCCCTGCATATAGATCTGCCCATGAGAGTTGGCGCAGGTTCAAACCTTACGCATATTAACCATCCTCAATGAGGATTTTCCCGAGTTTGACCGTCACATCAAGTAAATTGCTAAAATGGTACCTATAATAGCGGCCCAGGCTGCTTCCTTACACATCCCTTGAACAGGAAGTTAAGCTTGCTGAGGGATGTCATTCCGTAGACTTGTGACAGGCTTACGCCATAGATGGTAATTAACAAAATAAAAATCCCCTTCTACTCGAGAATTGTTTTCTGTGGAAAGCGATAAATTTATCTTTGTATCCTTTATACTCTTTTTTTTATTATTATTATTGTACTACGTAATTCTTATGTCTGTATTTGGATTTCTTACAATTGATTGGTGTTGGACTTTACCCGCATGATAATGTGGTGATGGGAGGCGGAATTAGTATAATTATAGTAATTTTTTCGCAGACTAATCTTACATAAACAAAGTTATAATACACTGTCTACCAAAAAGTAATTGGTCACCCTGTGAAGGTAGGTTGGTTGGCTTCGTTTGGCCGTCATGTGACCTGAATCATTAAGCGAGAGAACCAGTTGTGAAGAACATGGCGCGTGGTGGAGAGCTGTCAGACTTTGATAAGGGTGAAATCGTGGGGTCATGTCCAACGAGACCCCACCTCAATCCCTTAGAACATCTTTGGGGCGAGTTGTACCGGCGGATGTGGTCTTAAGCCAACTTTTTGGTGGATAGTGTACTTAGCATTATCTAATTTTAAAAAAAAATCTGTTTAGAAGAGGCGATATATATACACATACTACAGTAGTACAGATTAGTGAATACATGTAAAAGATTCCCTTCATGGTGTCATGTTTGCCCTATGTACAATAGATATTGTGGTGAACATTTCAGTCCATGCTGAATGTGCTGAGATACAACAACTAACGTATAAAATAAATATGTTCTGTTATTTTTTTTTCATGTAGTTTCAGAAGTTGCTTTATCTTGGAAATCCGCACGAGTGAGACGATAAAACAGTGACTTCATCACAGATTCTGAATTCAAACCAGAGTAACGGCCAGTGATTCAGTTTCTATCGACGAGCATGAAGTACGAAATTTCAGAACACCCACCTTAGAGTCCGAACCTTTCACCCTGCGATTTTATTATATTTTGATCCCTTGCAAAAGGCTTTGAAAGGTTACAGGTTTTCTTCGGACGCGGAGATGAAAGACGATGCGATGGATTGATTCTGGTCACAACCACGGGAATTCCTTACAAGGCATGCGTTTGTGCTAGACGCCACGAAAGGGAGCTTTTTAAATACCTCAAATATATTATGAAAACTAGCTTCCTGCCATTGTTGTTTCTCTTTAGTAGCTGTTATAGTCCACTCTTTACACAACAGAAATATTTTAAAATACTAAAGGTTTCTTAATTTTCTGCGTTGGACCACCAGTTTTTAGTTCTTTCATAGTATTTCCGCTTGTAATAATATTTAAAAATTAAAATATATTTAAATTTTATAACAAGTTTTTAACAAAAAAAATGTACGCTAGTTTTGTATATCTAAAATATTTTAAACTATTTTTAATATGTATAAGTATGTTATAAATTCATGTGAACTTTAACCCTGACTGAGTAACGTGAGGTGCACCTACACCCCACGAAAATTTCGTTTTGTAATATTTTTAGTTTGGCACACCTAATCATTCTTTACTTTTCCTAATCTAATAATGTGTTTATGTTCAATTTTCCATTGATATATCTCAGTAATTATATCAATAAATTCTGTGAAATAAAAACTCATCAGTGTAAAGTTATTTCATCATTCTTGTTCCCCCACGTTACTCATAAATAAATAAAATAACCACTGACGTGACAGACCGAAAGGTCCTGACCCTGCCCCAACGCCGGTTGGTCGAACTGCATCCACCTGAGTGACGGCTGTGTGGTCAGCCCTGCGCGCCACCTGGCCACGATCAAGCGTATCAGGGGCTTTCTAGACCGAGTATGACCATCACGTCTTTATTCACGTGACTCCCCAGTTTGCCTCACGACGCTGGGTGGTCCCCGAAAAGAGGGGATTGAACCCGGGACCACGCGGACATGAGTCCAACGCTCTAACCACTACACTGTGGAGCCCCCTCCACGTTACTCATAGTGGTATAAAATGTAGATGTTACTCATCCAGTGTTAAATACATTATTTTTTCGTATCATAAACTGCTTTGTAGTCGGACTCAATCTGTCTTAACTCTTCAAGTCGCACATACACACTACATTTATATATCATCAAGGAAGACACTTTATTTAGTGTGTCTACGAATGAACTTGTTTATGTAAATCCTTAACAGTGACTGCCTGCTGAGGTGAGTTATCTTGAGTACACTCACTTAATTGAATTGCCTCGTGCGTTTTAAGGTTACGTAGTGCCCGGGTCAAGAAAATAGACCTGTATGTGCTTTGTAAGACCCTAAGTTTGAATCTGATGAGTTTTTCTACTTGTGCCAAGTGGCTCTTTGAAAAGTAGGGAAGTAACCCCCTCCCCCTACATATTGTACATTAATTGAAAGGTCTCATTGAGTGTAGTATAATGGCAAAATATTAGATTGCCCAAATATATCTAGTACGAGTTACGGCCGCTAGAGGACCAGCAGGTTTTTAGGCTCTATATCATGTCCTGCTCTATGTACGATCACCGTTCTTAATGCTATTTCTTGTAGTCCAGTGCGTCATATGTTTTGAAAACACAAGTGGCACCTATAAAAAAAAATCCTGATACAAAAAGGCAATGGAAAAGTCTTTAATATATTAAAAATATCTCGTAGTTACGTTATTTAACTTTTACAAGGCAAGTAAGTATTAAATGCTCTTCAAAAACAGGTGTATTTTTCATACAGATCAGAAAAATCACGATATTTTAACCAACCTGTAGATAGACCTTAGTTTCAATCTGTAAAAATATTTGCTTTCTATTCATCACCGCAATTCTCATTGCTCGAAATTAGAGGAAGAATTATACTCCTGTATTATATTTATATGTTAATATTATTCTCGACCGCCCCACTAGTCTAGTGTTTAACATCGTTGACTGCTGATCATGGGGTCCCGTGCTCGATTCCCCGCTCTGCTAAGGGATTTATTTTTTCCAGAGGGTCTGGAACGGTGCCCACCCAGCATCATGATGCAATTAGGGAGCTGCTGTGAATAAAAGACATTGGCGACCACAGTTGAGAGCTAGGGCTCTCCTCTCCCAACACGTCTGGTCAGCGTGGGAACAGTAGGCCTTCGGGAGAGGCCTCATCCAGTAGTAGATTGAATATGACTGTGAATTATTAATTATAATATTATTCTTAACGTTCTTGTTTTTTCGTGTTTTTTTTTTGAAGGGGGGGGGGGGATTCTTCTCAGAACTTTTCACATTATACAACCTTACTGCAATATACAGTTTGAACGCAATGAACAGTTGTATTAAAGGCAGTTATGTGCTTTTAGACCGACATTTCGAATCCGGAGCTCTCTTTATAGGGGACGTAACTTGTTCCTTTGAGAGATACGATTTACTGGACTACGAGGAATACATAGAATCAAGAGCGGTGTTCGTAGGTAGAGCGGGATGCGAAATAGAGCCTAAAAACCTCCTGGCCCTCTAGTGGCCATAACTCGTACTATATATATTTGGGCAAGGTAATATTTTGGAATTATGGTATGCTCAATAAAACTTCTCAGTTTTATGTACAAGATGTAAGTGGTGTCACTTCCCTTCTCCTTGTTAGTTACAACAGAGAGAACCATACAGAGTATTCATAACTAGCTACACATTTTGTTCTGGCTTCGAAGAAGTTTCTTGCCTTGCCGCTAGATGGCTCTAAGGTCAATAGCTTATTTTCTTAAACATCCTGATTAATTCATTATTGGCTCATACTGCAATGTTTAAGCTAAGAGGTGATGCTGAACCCATCATAGAACTTCAATTTAGTATAATTTTTAAGAAAATGGGCTATTGAGGACAGAGACATCTATCAACGAGGCAAAATATGGGATTTCGTCATTTTTACCGTGTAGGATTCTTCCTTCTCTGGCTCGCGACATTATATATATGGCGTATTGAAATTCCTCCGAAAATGTCTCCAAGCATGGTACTTTATTTATGTGCAACCCATATTCAGCTGGTACGTTTCGTTCCTTTTCTTGCACAGTTCAAAGTTGAAGGGGCAGGACTTTTCGGCCACCCTATAGTTTCTTTAACTCTTCCTTTTTTTTCTTTTTTTTTTTACTTATTACGTACTATTTCACCCTTTTTTCTTCTTCATACAATGTGTGTACATCTTAATACTGTGAAGAAGACTTTACACTTTACCTACAAGTTTAGAAACAGGGAAATGTTAGATTCATATCGTACATAATTCATTGTGTAATTGTCAAGAATTGGAATTCCAGTAATTAGATATATATATATTTAGTTTGGATTATATTTTGTGGATATTTACTTTTTGTACACTCTGTATAATGATCGAATTACGGTAATAGTTTATTTTTTTCCTCGTAAGTTTTGAAACTGGTAGTTGATTAATTTTGGATTTTATTTTTATTTTTTTCGGTTCCATTCATTTGTGAAAACCTGAGATTTCTCATGTATTTTTTCATTGTAGAATGTGGTGGCGTTTGTGATGATTTTGGTTCGATGGTGCATCCCGGACATGCCCCGGAAGTTGCGAGACCAGATTCGTCGTGAGGCCTACTTAACGAATGAAATCATCATAAGACAGGAAATGCTGCGAGCAAGAGGAATGGTTGATTCCGACGACGGCTACAATTTCCTGAATTCCGAAGGCGACCTTGTAATGGGGGAGAATGGTGAAGGTGTGCGCAAGCGTCATAATGACAAAGAGTCTCTTGTGTAAATACTGTCAATAACAGCATAAACTCCTAAGGAGGTTGCAGGGATATATTATACAGGATGTTAACCAAGTCACTTCTTGTTTTAGTTGAAAAGTTCAATTTTAAAAACAAATGTTACTAATATGCATATATATTTATAGATTTGAGTTGGATGTGGTTGAAAACTTTCTAGAACGTCGACATTGTCAGGGTGCTATTATGTAAAACTAGGTTTCCAGCATGTGCCATTATGCAACAGTTGTTCAGAAAACTTAATAAGAGATAGGCGTAGAAGATCTCGACTCTGGCCACCAAAATCTCCAGATCTAACCCTATCCATGTATTTGGAAATAGATCATTTAAGTATACTGGAACAACCGTTGAATAATGACATGACGTCTTGTCCCGTGGGAAAAAAAAATAATTTCAATGTACTGTCCTGAAATACCTTGAGGTTTTGTATAGTTTTCAAACATATATAGAAATTCATGTAAACTGACGTATGAGCATCTCTTTGAAATTGATCTTTTCACTAAAATGCAGTGACTTTACGAACAGCCTGTATATGGAACAAACTTTTGAATACAAAACACTATCAATGCTTATTTTTATTTGGTGTTATTTTGTAAGTGACATATTGATGTGCCTTCTGAAAACAGTCGCTGTGAATACTTAAAAAGAAAGAAAGAAAAAAGATGTTAATACTTAAGTTATGAATTTATAGTTTAGAATGTGAAGAAAACTGTTCACTTATACGTTATAAGCTTGTGATACGAGTAGTATATCAAGGAAGAAAATATTTTGAAGTAACATGCATGGTTCATAAATTAACATTTTAGGGATGCTTAAACAATGGAAATCTAAAAAAAAAAGTAATTAAAAATTGTGTACATGGATTGCAAACTAAGAACATTTAAAGAAATAGCGTGATGTAAAGAACAGCACTTGTCACATACAATAATGTCTCAATTTCCAAAGGAAAAAGAACCCTTCCCCCCTTCCTTCTTGAGCGAGTGTAGACTAACAGACGCATTATTGTATGCGATGTGTTGAGTTGTCTTTGGAACTAGTATATTGTTCCGGTACAATAAAAACGGGTGCTTTATCGTTGATCAGTACCCGGAGCCTCCACCATTTCCGTTTTTTATCGTACCGGAACAATATATACACCGGTACCGTACCGATTTTTGCTGAATTAATATTTGTTGCTTTATTTTTGAACTGAGGTCAGATAATTATGAATTACTGGTTGTTATTGTATGCTGAAAAAAAAAAAGAACCTCGTTGGTGCTACGAATGAGTATGATGTACACTCTGAAAGTAATACAATTAAAAATTGTATTGACTCAAAACCTGATAGGAATTTGTACATCACAGTTAACAGCGAAACGTTAGGATATTATCAGGTTGAAAACTTCAAGATATAACTAGTCAGGAACATTTAACGTTTTAAGATATTTTGCTCATAATGTAGTAAGCAACTATATGTTAAACTGATGATTTGAATGTGGAGAAAAACATGTCATTTTATAGGGAAAACATGTTAGTTTATAAAACATGTAACAGAAGTCAAAAGAACGCACATGTTTAGCCTAAATATATGTCTTAAGAAGATAACTGTAAAACAGTCTCGGATAAGTTCAGTCATTGACTAGAATTTGAGAATTTTTTCTTCATTAACAGCGCCCTTCCATCCGTCTTATTTATCTTTAATGTTAATTTTTCCTCAACCGAAGCTATGGGGGTGAATGCTCAGTGTATTGTCTATAGTTTTTTATATTTTTCGTATACCTTTCTTGCTATCTGTCAATTTCCTTCATTGTGTTCACCACATCTAGTCGTCAATTAATGATTTTTCTGTATACATTGAATTGACATTTTGATACGAATTTATTATCGTGATAAATTTATTATTACATGGTTCCTTTTGCGCTTTTGTGACTTCCTTATCTTTGATCAAGTTGCCTGAAAGCCATTCGGTGTGTATTGCTGTCGCATAATAAGGTATCGCCTGATAATTATGACGATACCTTTTTTTTTTTTTTTTTTTTTTTTTTTGACATTTTGTGGCATATATTAGAAGGATTGTTTGTATAACGACGAAAGATTAGTAAATATTTCTCTTCGTTTGACTTTACTTATAAATATGCTGCTCTTTTAAAGAACAGAAGAACCTTTTGGAGGCTGAATTTCTTGGGAAATACTCGTACAACGTTACTTGTATACATTATCAACTATGGTGTAGCTGTTGCGTAAACTGTTGGATTTATTTTTTCTGTTACTGTGATGAATGTATATATATTTCATGTGTGGGGGTTTCATGTTATTTTTGAGAGATTTCTTTGTGCTTCAAGAAGTTTCCACTTTGTTTTATTTTTTTTCTGGATTGAATTATCAGTTGTTCTTTTACTGCTGTATTGTTAGGTGTTGATCGTGGATCACTACCAGTATATTGTCCCAACCACTTTCCAACTTGGGATCGAGCGGTCGTGGCTCAGTGGTTGAGCGTTGGCTTAGTATTCGGGATGTCATGGGTTCAATTCCAGCGGCCGACAATCCTGAGTTTTTTTCAGGATTTTTCTCCATTCACACCAGTCAAATGCCGGGTTGGTGCCTTCAACGTAGGCCCTGGCCGACGCCTTCCCGCATCCTTTCCCATCCTCTATTCCGACCTGGGCCTTAGATGCCTAAAAGCCATAAATAAAATTCAAAATACATTCTCCAACCTGGGCTACTAATTTTGGTAGGCTGTTTGCTTCATCGCAGTTTTCTGTCTTCCATGTAGTAACATTCTATTAACTATCACACGTTGTATTACTCGTTAGTGATTACTTCACGTAACAATTGTCTTAATTTTGTTTCCATTTTTCTGGGGAGGGAGGTTCAGAACGTTTGAAACAGTGAATATTGTGAACATCTGGTTTATGTTTGTGTTCACTTTTAGATTTATTATTTCTTTATTTTACGACGGAGAAGACTTATACAGATGATAAATGTTAAAGCATAGCGTAATCTTTGATAGATTAATGTTCATAGGTTTTGTACTAATGCTAATTTCTCATATTATACACAGCCATCATCAGACGAATGCCGGGATAGTAGCTAAAGTAAGAGCCCTGAGTTATACCTTCCCCATCCTCTACCTAATCTATCCCGGCCTGAGCGATAAAGAGGACTGACTAGCACAGTATTTTGTATTTGTGTACTCGACAGGAAAATATGTCATCTTAAACTACTTAAAATTGATATGTGCAAAGTATATTTGTGGGAAAAATCTTAGTTGCTTTCAGTACTATTCATCTGTGCAGTTCTTTTACACGTGTCTCGTCCGGATTCTGTACATTTGAATTTTTGATTGCGCACTATCAGAAAAACTTCAGTTTCAAATACTGCTAAAGCTAAATTAGTCTGTTATTCGTTTCATTTTGTTTTATCGGAACTGATAATCGAAGTTCATGAACTGAGATGTAGTAGCTATGGAGGATGTTCTCAAGCATGTTTCCTACCAAAAATCTGTGAATCGAGACCCTTATAGGAGAAACGAGCGTTGTCATTAACGAGAACCCACAACTTGAATTGATTTTATGGCCTTTAGGCATCTAAAACTGAGGTCGTAGTTGTACGTCAATGATTCAGATTGAGTACTGGTGAACAGAAAATCATTGTCGCTAACTGAACTCAAAGTGAACCTTAAAGAAATGCTGACAATAACTTCAAAATTGTGTCCAAACACTTTCGGGGTCAGAATGATGTCCCCAGAATGGGTCTAGACGTTTTGAAATACAGTGGAACCTCCATTAACCGTCACCGTCGGGACTGGGACTGTGGTGGTTAACTAAATAGACGAATAACATAAATTTCATGATAAGCGTGTACAGTAACGAGATTTCAAATTGATTTGGAAGAGAAATGAAAATGAATCCGTGTATAAGTTGATAATACAGTACAGTGCACGTATTTTATTGACAAAAATATGTTTCAATAAGAGTAGTACAGAACTGCTATACTGTATGTAGGTACAGTACTAGTTAAATGTCCTTACGTTAGATTAAGGTTTAGGCCCTACATCTTAAAATAATCTTCTTCTGTTTCTTTGAAGCTCGAGCCTTTTGTGCGGCAATATTCCGTATTTTTCGTAAAAATGCGCGTTTTTACGATGACGGTTGATCGAAGTTTTACTGTACTATTATCATTTCTCTAATGTAGTGGTTTCTCAACCGGTGTGCGGCGAAACTTCTGAGACTTTCTGAATTTGTTAGTAAAAGTAATCCAAATAATTGCACTCAATATTTGTTTTAAAGAAAGGAACAAGAAAAAAAAAATCAAGAGCCTCAACATATTTATTGGAAAATTATTGGTTTGTTTACGCCTTACAATTAGTGACTTCCCGGCAACTCGTACGTTAGTGTGCCGTGGGAACGTACTACAAAAGAGGTTGAGAGCAAAAAAAGATTAATAACCACTGCTCTAAGGCTTATGGTACTCATTAATAAAATACAAAATGGACTTCAGTCCGCTGCAATTATTTTCCACTTACCTGTGCTCAAATTTGAATAATTGACGTAAAACGAAAAAGGCGGGAAATTCGACTTTGGTTTTACCTTCATAACAGTGCTCGAAGTGGGTTAGAAAAGGTAAGGGAAAGCTTGGAGAAGTGGGTAGAAAAGTCAGGGTACGCTTCCACTTAATAGGGACGATTCCCTATTGAAAGTAAAGGCAATGAGCTCTCAATAAAAAGGTAGGGGTACGCCAGATCCAAAATAAAAAAGGTAAGGGCACGGCGTGGCCCCCACTTCGAGCACTGGCTCATAAACTATTGGTTTATTCATTATTAGGCGAATTACTAAGATAAGGTTATCTGTGTAGCCACTCAAGTGGCTTAGTGCCTCCAGATGGTTGGTTAAGTAATAGAAAACGTTCTAAAAAGGTCTTTAGCCTAGAATTGTAACACATGCATGTGAGAGAGTGATATTAGCAGTTGCATATAGGAATTTATTTAATGTGTTAAATTAGATTTGAACGTATTTGTAAGTTATTATCGATATTTCATGAAATGTAATAATTGTTTTATATGTTGTAAATGTGTGTGTAAGTATGTGGAACATATGTAGATTGATTTACATGGTGCTTTGTTCAATAACTGTTTTTTTTTTTATATGTTGTTTAATAGACATTACGAATTGATATTTTTTACAAAAAAGAAAAATCTTCGAGTGGCAATAAACTTAGTCAGATGTCGCAACTTTAACGTATCAATTTTTGTGAAAGTTTTATTACAGATAAAGTACGCGTAATACAGTAACCGTGTAAAGCCATTTGACGCAATACTAAATACTTTAGGTGAAAAACAAAAGAAGGGGAGGAGGAGAGGTCTAATATGATCAAAGCGGTACAAATTTCTTGTTCTAAACTATAGCAAAGGGTCGTTTGTTTTTCAAATTAAATTATGAGTACCATTTCTTTATCAT